>JAKIJQ010000314.1:0-133128 GCA_023373905.1 Rhizoglyphus robini | reverse complement strand
GATTTTCATAAGTCTGCTGTGGTGGAAACGTTGTCTTTACATATAAATAGAACATTTCCAAAGTTTGGTCCAGTGTATATATCACTGCATACTTTAACTTGTCTCCTACTTGATCGTTGTTGGATTCGAATTACAAACATCGATCCTTGGGATAATTCAATTTACATTTACACTACTCGACACATAATCCCCGTACAAATCTAAATTCTCTACTCGTATTAAAAGCAAAAACATAGATTTGAAAGATTTTTTTTGACATCATCAATGAAGACGTCAATCGAACTATCTCACTGATGTGAACACGCACACACACACACACACACACACACACACACACACACACACACACACACACACACACACACACACACACACACACACACACACACACACACACACACACACACACACACACACACACACACACACACACACACACACTTTTACGTACGCGCACACACACACGTTGTACACTCGTTCCTCTATTGCTGGATCCGCGTCCAATAAACTTCTTTAATCTGTCTTCCAAGCTTGATTTAAATAGGAATTAACTGCGCATGCAAATCATACTCAAATACAAAAATGAATTAACGTGAGAAGGACACACAGACTCGAATCTTACAAGAACAAGTTGCTACGAATAGTGCCGGCAAACAAAGACACTTAAAGGCTTCTTTTAAAGAAGAAGCAACAATTCAAATAAACTCTCTTAGAGTACATCCAGTTGCAACAATCTCAGGCACCAACCATTCGTAGGGTGCTTCTTCTAAATACTTAAAGGTATCTAAAGCCTTTCTCCGCGAAAAAGGAAAGAAGCTTGACTCACAACACGTACATACAACTCATCAAAATATAATCGACCACATTTTTGACTGTTTTTCAAGTCCCTTCCTTTTTGGCCACTTTCCACTTCACCCTCATCATATCCTAATCTTAGACCCCCGTAAGCTACGAATTCCCGCCCGTGCCAGTTTCGGTCATATATTTTGCTGTTATCACGGTCATTTAGCGACCTTTCACCTCACTTCAAGATACACAATCGCCAAAGTGCAAGCATCTTCTTGTACTTATTCAACCGTATTTTTGGGTGATGTTTCGGCAAACCACTAGAGGGACCCTAGATGCCATCCATTGTTCCACTTGGTCTGAAGGCGTTAATCCACAGGTCACTGGACAAGGTGAGATATCGGGGTTAAACTAAGCTGCTCCAAACGTTTGATGACATTCTTATCTGTACTCCTCATTGATCGAATGGGGAAATAATATCATCAAGATCAAAAAAAAGTCAACGGGTTTACGCTGAGAGTCGCCTTGGAGTTCTAGAAGAAGCAGGAAATATCCGAGAACACTGTGCCAATGTTTCACGTCGAAAAGAATAGTAACGTTCCAATCAACAATTTTATACATCACCACTGTACACTCATTATCGCTCAAAGTTCAGTTGGCCGACTTTGTTTATGGAAAAACCAGGGGCGTTCCAATGGACGAGTTAATAGAAACCCAAATCCCCCAACCCAAGGTTCTACTTCAAGACCTGCCTATTTGAACAAAAAACTAAAGCTTCTAATTCTGTCACATTCTCCCAAACCATATTTCTCGCTCTTTTCAAAGATTCAACACACTAAATCTCCTTGTAAATAATCAAACAAATTCTTCTTATTTTGTCATATCATTTTACATACATCAAACACAGACATATACATGCACACATATATCTGTACATAGAAAATAATTTCTTAATTAACAATTATGTAATTAATATCATTATTACTGTGAATATTTTGGATGGGAAATAAAAGAATTTTAATATTATTGATAAAATATGAAACCCATTACTTTGTACGAGGATTGTATTCAAAAAAATCAAGTCAATAGTAATCATAACATTAAACGGGCGTACACACACACAATATAATAAACCAAAACGTGCTAACAACAAGAATCTATTAATAAATATTAAATTCAAATTCCCGAATTACTGAGTAGATAGCATATTGTCTAATAAATTATTGGTATAATTCTTAATCAATGACAGTGCATGGAGTAGAGAAGGAGAAGGACAGTCACAAATACTAATAATAATATTTTAACAGACAGAAATAATACTTAAATTCAATACAAGACTTACCACAATGAAATGTCCATGTGACCAATCAAGCGAAACTGGATGGAAATCAGTAACAACACAAAAGTAAGCACGAATAACGTAGAATTCAGCAACGAGATCACACTACGCGAGTCAAAGGTGAGTCGGAGGATGATGCAATGTGCGATGGACTGAACAGGAGACTGTGATGCACTTACCAGAAGTCTACATGTTGATCAGACGCTGACACCAGGGGAAATGAGGTAGTCAAGTGTAAATCATAGTGAACAATAACCAAATGCACACAAAAACAAAAAGCTAAACAAGCACAAATGCAAAATTGCAATGCTGGAGAAAGTCAACGTCCAATGCAGTGCAACTCGGTGTGGGGGGGGAGGCAACAGCGCTGTAGGCAATACACACAGGCAAGATAGTACAGCGAGTGAAGAAGCGATGTGGCAAAGGAGAGAGAACGACAAGATGATGTCGAGACAAGGAACAACAATCACACAAACAAAAGAATTTAAAAATTAAATTCGGAGATTTACACTCGAATCGACTTGCTCGTGTTTGTGTGTAGGAATGAGTGACGAGAGAGCGAGGAGCAAGCCTGTGGGTAGTCTGGCCATTTTTTGGCGGCGTGTTTTGGTCGGTTTATATTACATTGTGTGTATCCTTACTCAACCCTGCTTGTCCATCTGATTACACTCACACACTCAACACAGAAAATAAATCTGAGTTCGAGGACGAGAGAGAGAGAGAGAGAGAGAGAGAGAGAGAGAGAGAGAGAGAGAGAGAGAGAGAGAGAGAGAGAGAGAGAGAGAGAGAGAGAGAGGGAGAGAGAGAGGGAGAGAGAGAGAGAGAGAGAGAGAGAGAGAGAGAGAGAGAGAGAGAAGACGAGTCGAGCACACAGGCACACACAGACAGTGAACCGGTTCGTTAACGTGCAGTGACGTAATCGGTCGACTCTCTCGCGCACTGTTTTTTCAGTTGCTCGGGGAAATTGACACATCGCATCGTTTCAATCCTTCGGCCACCTGGAGCGTCGCGGTTCTGTTAGTTACTTTTGGCCTTATATCTCGCACATAGACAATAAAGTGACACACTACTGAAGCTACATTAAATACAAGAAATGGAATTAGTGAGTAAGTGCAAAATAAAGCAAATAAAAAGTACTACCAACGGACTTCACTCATATTGTTACTTACGCAAATACGTACAATAAACGCAAGTGAAGTGAAGGGAAGTGAAGATAATCTGTTGCAATGCTTTTTACTTCCTTTGTTCACTTCACTTCAGCTCATTTGTATTTACAGCTCTTTTTTTGCCGACGGTCGTTGCATGGTAATGTAAAATAAGGAGAAAATTTACGTTTCTGCTGGGTTGGCTTTTTTGTTGTTTTTGGTGCTTTTACGATCTCGTTTATTATTATTATATCGTTTCTCAATCTATTTATGCATTTGGTTTTGTATTAATTTGCTTCTTTTTGATTGCAATTGATAATTGCCATTCTTTTGCTTTTGAATTTATTTAATATAATATAAAATAAACTAGACATTTAATAAACTAAATTAAATAAAAATTAAACGATAATAAAATTGGTAATATTTCATTAATAATTAGCATTAAAATAATTGATTTAGCTAATGAGTTTTCTTGTACAAAAATTAAAAATTTTTTTATAAAATCAATTAATTAATTTTTGTGTGATAATTTATTACTATAAAAATATATTTATTAATTTTAAACAATTGAAATATTGTAATTAAATGATTAAATGAGAAATTAATTAAAAAATATAAAGTTTTTAAAGTATTTAATCGCATATTTCTGAAACAGATATTTTTGTTAATTATTTTTGCAAAACAACGAGCACACACACACGTACATTGAAATTTGTCTAAAAATTTACTCTTAAAGTGCTCATAACTCGACTAATATAAGTTGGAAAAATACGAAAAAATATTACGTGAAAGACAATTTAGTGCAGATTAAATATTGACATAAATCTATTTAGATAATCGTCTACATCAAGAGATAAAAATTATAAAGATATGTGTTTCTACTAGGGCTTTTCCTCTTCCTCCCATTTCACTGCGGACACACGTCAAACCCGTCAAACCACTTTCAGACAAATGCCAAAGGCAGGAAAATAATTTTTGCGAAAACTTTAGTTTAGTTTTTTAATATTATTTAACCATTTAACTTAGAAACTTTATATTTTCATAATATGGGTAAAACATATAATAGTTATAATACATGGAAGGATAGGTCCCTATCTTGAACGATTCCTTAGTAAATACATTCTAGTGAAAGGGTAACTCTCGTAGACCCATCTTGAACGAGCTAAGGTTAATTTGACAATTTAAATTTTATTTTAATTTGAGTTTTACTAATTTTCTCATGTGTTTTCTTTTCTTTTCTTTTCAAATGGGTTATATATTGCTAATCAAAATAACATTATTATCTTTGTTTCTGTTTGGATCGCTCAATTAATGAGAACAAAATAATAAAACGATTCAATACGATTAATGAGAGCATAAATGTTTGCATGAATGAAAAGAAAGCAGAGGGTAATGCAATTTGGGTACAACATTTGATATTACATTTTGGTTGCATCCAAATCTATTTTATACTAACCAAATTATTACGTGCAATTTAGCCCAAAAGTCACATAAACATATATATAATATATTTGTAAGGAAATTCAGGAAATTCAAATTATCAATGCAACCAGCAGAACAGTTTCCATTTACCAATAACATAAAAAAGAGAAAACTAAATTAGCCAGAATTGCGTTTCCCTCAAGTAATACATTGAGCGCACAATTATTACACTCCCGAAGAAATCGTACAATCGCTAATTGGATATTTTTTTTGGTAATTTTATGAATAGAGGAAAACGAACGAAATAGAACTCTTTATAATAATTTTATCAATTTGCACACACTTTTCTCTCTCTCTCTCTCTCTCTCTCTCTCTCTCTCTCTCTCTCTCTCTCTCTCTCTCTCTCTCTCTCTCTCTCTGTATTTAGGTGGCAATTTCGTTTGGTATTCAATTAATATGAACAGAACAAATTGCAACTCACTTTTTACTATGCACACACGAGTGCATTTAAATTAAAGCACAGAGAAATGCATTCGTGCATTACAGAAATTTTTAACGTTATTTGTCAATGAATCATTCTCGATGATTAATACTCACATACATTAAATTTACCTAAACGAAATGCCTAAACAAAACATTTTTTCGATCATTTAATCGACATCATCATTTTGTTATTATTGTCAGTTTTAATAAATGTTTAAAAATGTCTGATACCTCCGACAATAATTTCTCAGATGTGCTCCAATCAATGTTTGAAATGAGAAAATCGCTTCGAAAATGTTCATCAACTAGAATTACCAAAATTGAGAAAAGCCAAACTCAACACCAAAGTTCGACAAGTAATTTAATCTACAGTGATGGTCAACCGAGTATTACTCCTGGAAGTGTGTTCACCGTTTATGCTGATTCGAATACACTTTCGAACAGCACAGTTTTTGTTCAATACAAACTGTCAGTGTCCCTGTTGGAAGTGCTGACCGGTACAATCAGGTCATTTGAACTCACCAGAAAAGTGTATCTCAAACCCCCGTTTGAGTTGTACTATCGATATGAAGTGCAGGCCTACAATGTGGTCATTCCAAAGGGTGTCCACTTTGGTACTATTGTGACATTGCCAAGAGCTGGTGATCACTATGAAGGACAATTCAACTCTGAAAATGTTTACGTGATGATTGCACCAATACAGCACGAAACATTCTCACGATCGCCCAACAATGTCGACCTGGAGACTTGGTATGAAATCAGTTTCACAGAATCCATCTCATATCATGTTGAATTGTACATTCCCACTGTTGATGAGAGTCTGTGTCCAGTGGTCATCAAAGAGTTGATTACAAACAAATCACTTTTAAGGATTAAAGGTCGAGGTTTACCCTGGTTGAACAGTTCAAGTGAACGTGGTGATTTGTTGGTTCACTTTCACGTTGTCTATCCCAAACAGATGACTCAAGAAGACAAACGAAAATTGGCTTTGTCGTTGGCAAATTGATTTTATTGAAGGTTACGTCAAAACATACATCAAACATTAATAATAATGATATTACATAATTAAACACTCAAATGGTTATGAATAAGTATGACAGATAATTGAATAAAAAATAAAAGGATTTAATTATCATTGGAGAACAAAAAATTAGCAAAAAGTGTGTGTGTGCAGGGGTGAGATTTTACTTTTATTTTAAAGGAAAATGTTTTGTGTATAAAAATGGAAATAAATAATATTATCTACGTGTTTTGACTACATGCCAACGAGGGTACCTAAATGCATAATAAAAAGATTAATAACCGCAATATGAGCATCAAAACGAGTTTAAATATGTCCTTTTCTCGATTTAATTGGACATTTCAAACAAAGTTTTCGCTGGTGATGGAATCCTCGTCTTGATTGTCTCGACTCAATTTGCGGTTAACAAATTGAATAAGCATTAAGAGAGCGCCAATCAGAACAAGGTAAACGTGCAGAACAATTTCAGCGGGCTCCATGCCGACCACTGAGAAGTACTGCAAGAGCAGAAGAAGAATCATAGCGCCAAAGTAGATCCACTGACCAGTGATGGTACGAACACATGCACCCAACAGACCAAACACAGCCAGACCGAGCACTCGAACTAGAGTGCTGACTGAGGCGCCGAACAGGACGAGGGCACACGCAGACTTGAACGAGAGTTTCTCCATTAGGAGTGAGTCAGCTATGTCCAATTTATGTTTGTGAGTCCACAGATCGGTGAGTTGGGTCAAGTGATTGTAGGCCTGAATGACAAGCACGTAGATGCTTGCATAGGTCAGACAGACAAAAAACACCGAGAAGAAAGACTGGAGAAAGGCAAACAACTTCATGGCGAGAGGAATGGATCGACTGTTTGGATGTTTGATTGCTACACGACACGACCTTTCCAGCCAATGCTCAATCGCGACTGAGTCCGTCACACACACGAACATAGTTCATATTCCATACGAACACATTGATTGCGCATGAATTGAACTCGTTTGGCCCGAGTGAGAGAGTTCGTCAACCCCAAAATAGCGCAAATCGAACTGTGTGTCCAGTAGGATAGAGCGTATACTCAATACCCATTCAATGCAGCCGTCTCACTCAGTCCTGCACTGAGTGGGTTGAAGCTTGAAAGCACTTGAAACTTGTCTTTTTAGTTTTGACTCACTTGAAATATTTCTAATAAATTGGTTAATTGTTGTTAAGTCCAGGCCAAACTATGAGACATTTATAATATTTTTTATATTACAACACAATCAAACTCAAGTGGCTATATTGCACACACACACATTAGCGATGGACTAAACAAATGGACATTTTTTAGTTCTAATGCAGTCTAATCAACTCAGTCCTGCACAAAGTTGGTTGCCACTTGAAACCACTTGAAACATAATCCCCAATTTATTTCATAAATTTCCAAATTAAAATAACTTTTTAAATCTTAAATTATTAATTAAAATAGTGAAAGAGAAAATACGTAAATTAATACGAAACAAGTCTGATTGCTTTCCACTTTTTCTTTTTTGTTTCTCCTTTTATTAATTATTTTAAACTAAATATAAAATTAATTTTGTATTTAATTAATTAAATTCGATTTATATACTTGAAATAATAAATTGCTTTTATCAAAATTAAAATAAAATAAATAATGTAATTTAGATATAATTCTTTTTGAATATATTATTATGCGTTTCAAATTCATTATTGAAAATTATATGAACCCCATATTCTATAAGTTGCTCTAATTAATACACACATACACATTCATTCAATATTGAAGTGAGTATTAACATTAAAGTAAATTCGATTGGAAAAACAATTGAATTTTGCATTAATAAATATAAATAGCATCAACTTAAATGACCTCCTCAATTAACATCAATTTTTTTTTAATTTTGGACAATTTAATTATTAGAGCGGACTATTTCTGCAGACGATAGAGGAGTACTGAGAGAGCAATAGTAAGCCTAAAAATAATTCCAATTATCAGTGGTTGTGCGAACATATGGACCTAACAAACAGAACAAACCCAGTACTCAAACTAAAATGCAAACTTAGGAGCCAAAAAGGGCGAGTGCACACACAGATGCACCGTTATAACTGTTATTTAGTCTAGATGATTGAGACTTTGAATTAGATCTATACACATTTCATATGAAAATATCTGATTTAGTCCGTTTGTGTGGAAAGATAAAATGATGAAAATTATAAAATAATTTTAATTTTTAAAAAGATTTATTTTTTGTTTGAATGAGAATTGATACAAGCAAGTTTGAAATAATTGAGACAACACAAAGAGATTTATTGAATACATTCACAATATAATATTATGATTGAATGAACAAAATCGAAAGTAAACTAAAACAATTAAAGAGATTAAGGCTAACTAGACGAGAAGAAGCGATTCGTCGGCCGATGAAGCCACTGATGTATTCAAATTGAGACCAGACAACTGATAGAAGAAAGTGAAGAAATTGATGAAACAAAGCAAAAAGTAATGAAAACTAACGGTGTGCTTAATAACAAACATCGGTGCATTAGCTTGGGATGAGAGAACATTAAGAGAAATACAGTGGCTTGCGCGTCATTAGATCCACCACGACAATGAATTATAAGGCTAGGATGTAGACTAAAAATTTAAAAAAAATCGAGAAAATTTGAGAAAGTGAGAGAACGTGTCGCAATAATGAGTTCCTAGTTTGTGTATGTATTTGTACGTGATTGAGCTTGTTTGTGTGACAGATCATTAAACAGTGATGCACAAGGTGGGCGAAGGAACAAAAGTTTTTGCTAGATAATCATTATCATCTTAATTGCCTAGTGGAAAACGGAGAGAGAGAGAGAGAGAGAGAGAGAGAGAGAGAGGAGAGAGGGAGAGAGAGAGAGAGAGAGAGAGGGAGAGAGAGGGAGATGCTATTTGATTGCTTGAATTCTGTTGGTGTCGTGTTCTATGTTCTAGTTTGCACTGGTTTAGGTGCATTCGACTAATCGGTTGCCAGACTCGAAACGAGCTGACAAACGAAATCATTTGTATACTCAATGTAAATCTAGCATTCAAAGCGGACTAAACTTTACTTTGGGGAAACTTAGACATGTAAACCTAGTGCAAACTATTTACGGATAAGATAGTTCATGGCACTAGTTATGCTGATCTTTTCGAAATCGAACTTTGTTGTCGCCATTCGAATGAGCAGCTTCTTTAACTTAGGATCACTTATTCCTAGTTCTTCAAACTGGTTGGCAATATCTGATTCAAAATTCTGGCCAACATTGAAGCGAAGAGTCATGTCAATGAACTTTCCATTACTGTCGTATTCGCCTCGATGGACCAGCATTCGGGTAAAGTTGAAGGATTCTTGTAGAAATGCATTCTGTTCCATAAGAATAAAATCATTCTGTCCGGCAAGAAATCGTTTGATTTCGCATTTTGTCAGTGAGAGATCGAAACACGAGGAATGGATTTCTGCTGCTTGAAATTGTTCTTTTTTCAACACAAGTGCATTGCCAAAGTCGATTAACTTCAGGTGTGGGACGCCTTGAGAATCTGTACCCGAAACGCCAATGTTATTCCATTTGAGATCTTTGTGCACCATGAAATGCACTCCGTGCAGGTACACTAGGGCGCCACCAATTTGGTAGAACACGGTTTTAGTGAGCATATCGTTCAAACATGTCATGTTCTTCTGTTCTACATAATTCAATAGAGTGCATTCGAGTTGTTCAAGCACAATTCCACTCATGAGAAGTTGACTGTTGGGGTCGTTCAACAGAATACTTTTCTCAACAAAGTATTCTTTCTTTTGAGTGTTCCAGCGGAACTCAAACGAACTCAAAAACTCAACAATGTGTGCATGGTTGAGTCCGTTTTGGTAACAATTGAACTCATTTTGGTACTTTGCGTTACGTATTTTGCCTTCTACTTCAAGTTTCCATAATGCCCCGAATCGAAAGACCTTGACCACAACTGGTTTTGGGTCTTCTTGGTCAAGTATGGGCCGAGAAGGCACAACACTGTACACGTCGATGCCATAGAGTCCGCATACAAGTTCGCGTACATCTTGACATTCTAGTTTGTTTTTCAAGTAAGTCACACAGTGTTCGTGTTTCACAAGTTGAGGGATGACTTCACTGGGTTGTTCTGTCTGTATGGCAGAAGATGATGACGACATTTCTGGTACATCTTTATTCTTAACACTGTCTGATGGAGCAATCTGAGCATTCTTTTTGCCAAAGAAGAAACATTTGATTTTTGTGAATAGAGGCATTGTGGTTGCAGCTCAAACAGACTAAACAAAATTGTTTAAATCTTCTGAACAAATTCTAACAAGTTTTTTGACTAAATTCTTTTAGAATTGCTCGATTGACGAGCTGATAAACGAGTAAAAGTTGATGGAAAAGTAAACAAGAAAGAAGTGACAGCACAAATTTGAGTTCTTGATTCTCACAATGTGGGCAAGATGAATGATAGCGCTTGATTCAAAGCACACACATATAGCAACAACAAAATAGTTGTTGTCCAATGGAACAGAGAAAAGCAACCATTTAGGGAACAAGATGTGACGAGAATGATGGTGATGCTCATTACTAGATGATGATATCCGACGATGAGATGGTGAGATGGTGAAGAGCGAGAACCGCCCAGAAATTGAGACAATAATGTTCAAATGACAAGCAAGCGGACAGTCAGAATGGTTAGTTGGTCGAATAAACAATACAACTGAGTACGACAAAGTTGACAGGAGAACAATGACGAAATGAAAGTTTAAATAGTTATTGTTCACTGAGAAAGGATGCAAAGTGAAGCCAACACGATTTCATGTTACCCTAACATAACAGACATACAACCAGAACCAACGAGCTCCGACTGCATGAAGACCAACACAAAGAATGGTGTCTCTCTGTTTGATCCAACATACATACACACACAGTCTGCACCGTAACACAGGCTACAGTCGCACGTTGCAAACTGATAGTGGTACACACACAGCTAGTCCCATTCTCTTTTGTCCGTACCAGTCTTCGAGTACAAGGTGACATACAAAAACAAAGCATTACACTCTCAAACAGACAAACACATGAAATTGTATATAGCATCTCCCTGTATCCAATACTGCAGTGAGAGGCCATCCTTGTGAGAGTGTACATTTACACTACGAGAAGAGGGGCATCTGAAGTTCGGTGGTGGTTGGTTGGTTGCGTCATTTCGAAAACTCATTTTCATAAAACGAAAAAATGGAGCGCTAGCTTTTTGATTTACTATTATGACGTTAATGCATTTGTGGCTTGAAATTGAGAACAATGGGTTAGGATAAAGGTTGTGCATTAACTTGTGCGTCATTCGAGTCAGTTGATGCAATCCCAAACGCAAGATTATTAGTCACGTTTGAAAACTGATCTTTTTGGGCTTATTATTAAGTGAAATATGTCGAATCATCACTTATTTGTCCTCGTTTTCTCCGTTAACTCAACTGAATTAATAAATTTAAAATTCGCTTTACTATTCGTTCCAACGAAAACATAAATGTCATCTTGATGAATGGTATTCATTCATTCAGAACACAATTTAATAAGCTCGTATGTTGTATATGTATTCGAGTTTTTTTTTCATAGTATTTTTATTGATGTCAGATTGCACTCGGTTCGCAGCGATTTTTCGATAACGGCAAAATATATCACCATTCATCATTTGCAGAATAGAGTTGTAAATTTTAAAGTATTTTCCCTTTATGGGGTTTCCCTAATATCCAAGTCTAGTTATTTTAAGATTTTTGCATAGTTTATTTAAATGTATTTTTTGTTTTTTCAAAAATGAGAAACTGAAATTCCACGAATAGTGTTTTTTATTTTTAAATAATATTTATTTAATTAAATTAGGCTTGTTTTAGTTGTGGTAAGATGCATATGTTTGTGTTTCAATTAATGGAACGAAGAATGAATTTTAAATTCTTTCAAAATAAGTTGGTTTCCAAGCACAAGTACTCCATTTCACAACATACACGTACGCGAACACATTAAATTGTTTTTTACGAAAAGAAAGAGTTAATGTGCTACTCAACTCAAGTGGAACTGTTTGTGCAGCAAACACTCAAATACATTTAGCACAGCTGTGCTGCTTTTTATTTTTGTCTGTATGTAGAAACCGAAAGTGGTCTAAATTAAAAATTAAAATTTAATGTGCAGTCGAAAAAATTAATGTCAATTAATATTTTTATTTTTTAAAATCACTAAATTCATTTTGCAAGTTTTGTTGTTTGGTAAAATTAATATTCTATCCAAACAATCATTAATCATTATATTGTTTTTAATTTATAATAATAGATATATAACTAAATGATACAAAAACAACGTAATTAAAACAACTGAGTTATGAAATATATAAATAAAGTAAAAAACAAAAATAATCAAACATTAAACGCTTTATCCGTTAGGTCACACTTACTTGCTAAGTGATGATGATTTTTGCGTTGGTTTGTTTTAATCGAGCATACACTCACAAGTTATCCTGGTAAGTTTCTGGTCATTGCATAACACAGACTGAACAGTGCAGACATATGATGAAATGATCGAGAAAAGTAATAATATCTTCGTCTCTATTGCTCCTTCTGCTGTTTCTAATCTCCAGACTATTTCCAATTGTGCAATACAAGAGCGGAGATAAAGTCGAGAGAAAGTGGCGAATATGATTAACAAACCCATTAATCACATTGTCGTCGCAGGCATTATCTCTTCTACCAAGTCGACACTAGTTAGTTCAAGTGAAACAATCAGCGCGAACGATCGAATCTGAAAATCGAATCAATTGCTCAATTTACATTTGATCGTCGTTGCATTCGGTCGTCATATGTGTTCGGCATTTGCTTCGACACAGTTAAGTCTTACTTTCACATCAAATCATCAACTCACCAAAATGGAAGCAAACACTACTTTTGATGAAAATGTCACTTTGGTACACATTGGTGATACACTGGTGGCTAATAATTCACTTAAGAAAACGTTCTATTTGTGGGACAGTGATGCAACGGTCAATTTGAGTTCAAACTTGACACGACAAAGTCACAGCATGGATGCATCAGGCTATTTCATATTTGCGATCGGATTGATTGGTTTTGTTGGTTTTGTTTTCTTGATTTATTACACGTAAGACTCTGGTGCCACTTGAATTTCTCATATATACGTATTAATCTATTTTATTTAAATATAATAGAATCAAAAGCCCTTCATTTCGATCGGAATTGCTCCAAACAGCACCCGAACGGATTCACCAAGTTAATTCGACCAAGTCGTGTGATTACCATGTTCGTTACTATCCAGAAACAAGCATTGGTTCAGCAGTCAATGGTTTGGAGGATTTGGCTGAGTTTCCCAATGAGCTCAGAGACAATCAACAGTCTTATGACACTGAGAAACTTATTAACTAATTGTTCTTTATTGCAAACATTGCATATTTGTATTGAATTTATAAGTGAAAAAGTTCTTTAGTAAACCAACTGCAACATTTTTAGCAAAACAAAACTTTATTTATAATGAAAATATCGCGAGTCTGTTTGAAAGAAATTAGCAACTCATAAGGTACAATCATACCAACTCGAACTCGATTTTAATGCGTACGACAAAAGCATATCTAAAGTATGGAGCAAACTGTTTACATTAATCGTCGTCGTCGTCGGCAGGCTTTAATCAATTTCTTGTGACAAATTTATGTGCGTGTGCAATCGGTAGTCGTTCAATAGTGTGATATAAGACAGACATTCGAGTGATAGTGCGAACATGATATCTATGTGACTATACATTTACATTGCACTCGTTCATAGACAGAAGTCTTCTTCGTTTATCGCCGAAATACGAGACCACCAATGCAGCCACACTCAAACACTCTCACTCACTCAATTTCAATGTGTTGTATGTATGTCTTCAGTTTATTTATGCTTTATCCCAAACAGTTTCGTCTTGATCATGTCGCACCCACTCAAGTCCAGAAATTTTGAACACATCACAGCTGCACTGTGCAAACGATCACATGAGGCAGACGGTCGAGTGTATGTTCGTCTGGTTGATGGGCAGCAAATGACATTTGCTGAAATTGAGCACAACATTGTCACTGGTCGGGTGATAGAGTCCACAAGTAATGCATTATGCCTCATTGATGTATGGGGATATGCTCGCCGCTAAAACATCGACAAAATTTTATAAATATTGATTGTCTATTTATTGGTATCAATGGTTGCCATTGTCACATTTACCTCAAAACAACAACTAAACTAACACATGTTTTGTGTATTACACTGATGTCAGTGATAAAGTCTAAATTATTACGTTCATGCAAGTCTGATTATTACTCAATCACTCAAAATAGACTTGAACTTTCTGTCTGTCACCTGTCTGTGTCTGTGGGTCTGTGTTCACCTCATGAGCCATGTGTACTCATTTGTTTCGATGTGCTCGTTTGGTGTTGTTTTATTCACTCTCTTACTTGTTCTTCGTTGGTCAATAGTCTTTATTCGACTTTACACATCTTTCTTCCACAACTGACTGCTCATAGATCTACTACTCTGTATGTTTAGGCCTGATCTTCTCGATGTGGTGGTATTGAGCAATTTGGATTTAAACGAAATTACTGTAATAACTTTTCCTTGAAATGACTGAAGTACAATAGATCCTTTCATAGAGGGTTAAAAAATTTTTTAGAAATTAGTTTTTCTTAATTCCGCCTGCAGACGGTACTTTGGCACCAAACAAACCGAGCAAATTGGCAAATTATCAAAATGGAAAATTGGTAAATTGGCAAAATGGCAAATTGGCAAATTGGCAAAATGGCAAATAGGCAAATAGGCAAAATGGCAAAATGGCAAAATGGCAAAATGGCAAAATGGCAAATTGGCAAATTGGCAAAAGGGCAAAATGGCAAATTGGCAAAATGGCAAAATGGCAAAATGGCAAATTGGCAAATTGGCAAATTGGAAAAATAGGCAAAATGGCAAAAGGGCAAATTGGCAAAAGGGCAAATTGGCAAAAGGGCAAATTGGCAAAATTGGCAAATTGAAAAAAAAGTATGGAACAGCGTTCCAGTTGAAATTTTTTTAACTTCCAACTGGAACGCCGTACCACCTAATCTATCATTGTGAATGTAATCTATTGTACACCTCCAAATGCTCAGATATTGTATTATCATCGAATCGACTAATCAGACGACAATAAAACTTTAAAATCAAGAGTACAAAAAACATTGATCAACACATAGAGTTGTTGGGTTTTTTTTGCGTCACATTACAAACTGCCCAATCTGCAGCTGAAATTATGTGGGTGTGCAACATTTAATCTCTATGGACACTTTTCATTTAGCTAAATATTAATTTTAAAATTAAAATACCATTATCAAATGATTTAATTATTAAACAATTTATGGCGTCATTTGACTGAAATATTTCAGGAATGCAAGTAATTTAATTAAATGTTTAAAATGTTTTAACAATTAATAATCAAAGATCTTCGGTTATGTTGTATAAATCGAATTGAAAATATTTCAATTTAAACATTGTAGTATTTAAAAAATTCGACGAAATGTCTACTCAAATCGAAACAAATTTGGACGATATCGAAAATTTAGAACAAATCTTATTGGAAGATAATTCAAGTCATCACCTTTTGTGTCATACCTTTACCCAACCAACATATTGTTCTCAGTGCAGTGGATTTATTTGGGGCATACTACGACAAGGTCTAAAATGCAAGGTAAGCATGATTTGGTTAGCATTGTGAGAAATTTTTGAATCATTTTCTGATCACAGGACTGTTCACTTGCTGTTCATTTACGTTGTCGCTTTAACGTTAAATCACCGTGTGTCAAATCGACAATGGAGAGTGAAAATTTGTCAGAGAGCGCCAATTCTCTCAAAACTCCAACTTTACACTTTCGGGCCTGCGAGTTCAATGTCATCGATTATGTGCTTCCAACCTTTTGTGATCACTGTGGACAGTTGCTTTGTGGTGCCTTCCACCAAGGCCTCCAATGCATCACTTGCAAGAAAAATGTTCACAAGAACTGCATGAAGTACTACTCTACTCAATAGATCATATTTTATGTTTATTGGAACAACAATTCACATTTATTATTAATTTTCGTATTCAACTATTGGACATAACATACAGCTACACATATTTGAATTTGTTAAAAGCCAAAATTAAATTTGTTGTAATAACATTTTACAGGATTAATAGTGATTGGACTCTTCTCTTTTAGATTAATAAACTCGTCCGCTAACAAAAGTTAATTTAAATCTCCGTCGCAAGATGGCTCAAGCGGGCGTTGATTTGACAAATTCTGTTCACTAATAGACCTTAATTCAATTAAATTTTTAATAAAAAGCACAATCAACTGATACTTAAATAGTCATTTGTACATTTTAAGTGTTAGTTAAAAGCAGTTTATTTGAATAAATAAGAGCACTGAATAAGATAGATAAGGACTTGGGATTGCTGATCGCCAAGGATTCTTCAAGGGTACGAGCCACCAATAGTTCCACCAGAGGATGACCAGAACGAGGTACCAATGAATAGAATTGTGGAGAGACCAACGGAGAGAGGGAGAACACAATCTAGCAGATAGAAGGAGAGGTTCGTAAGCACAAGTCAAACAGACAACCGATCGGTACACATACAAAGCATACGATGATGAAGCACTTCAGCAACACGTGCTTATAAAGGCAGTGAAGGTTGGCTATGTTCACACTGAGTGACTGCAGACATAGTGACTTCACCATGACTAAGCACAATATGACAAATGGTCATACAGAGAGGGAGCCACTTCTTAACATTAAGTAGACATCATTAATACTTTGGCATATCACACAATTGATTGTCTTTCATTTGTCATTAGATCAATGCCACAGTGCAAAACATCTTATTGGAATTCAATGAGGAATGTGTCAGTGCCACATTGAGAGAACTTTTTGAACTGGAAAAATGAGATATTGCGCCAGTACAAAAGCGACCAAGGAATAATATATGCTTGTTTTCCTGACTTATCTATACCCGACCATTGCCGCCAAACAAGTAGTAGCAATAGGTGGAAACACATACTTGTGACTTTTGTCATTTATCACTGAAATGTCCAAATTGAATGTGCAGTTAACATAATCACAATCATTGGTGGTATATGTGATTGGTGGTAACCGAGTTTTTCAATGTATTAAATATGTCGAGAGTCTACTCGATGGCAGCGTTACTGACTGGTTATATCAGTGTGCATGACTTGTTCAATGAGACAAATACTGATGAATTTTGCTTAAAAGTGACAAATGCTAATCACGTGGAGATTGCAGTAGACTGATTAATTTATTAATTACTTGAAATTAAGTACATCGTGGCTTGAGTCAGTGAGACAGAACCAACAATAAAGCATTTGCATACTCTTTCACTCAAAAACATTCACGGAAAAGTTAGACACTCGCAAATCGTTATACCTTTACGGGTGAGCCTGTATTGTCTTTGTTCTTTGAACAAAATCGTGCTAGCCATTGTAATGACATTCGGAAATACAAATTTCATTGATTAAGATAGTTTCAAAAGTATATTCGCGTTACAAAAAAAATACTATCTAGAAATTATTTCATTATTTTGTTTGTAATATTCCAATTCGCCTAAACTCGTGTATTATTTTGATTTGACCGATCACCCAACAAACATCATGACCAATTATTTAGTTTGGCCAATTGCACCAATCTATTGCATTAGTATCACTTTCACCATCAACTAATCTTGACAAAGAATCTCAGTTGAAATGTGTTTTGTTGACTTAGTTGGTGAAATCACCCACTTGTGCATGTGTCTGTCCAATGTTCGCTTGTGTCCATGATCAAGATTGCCTGCCATTTTGTGCACTTACTGCACGATGCATTGCACATATGTTCAAATAGCAATGCATACTCTTATGACCTGAGGGAATGTACAGTTTTTAATCTGTTGCACTGTTAGACTTTGCAACTAGTAAATTTGTCTTAACTTTAGGCATTTTTCATCTGACAAGTAAAATTAACATGTTAATGATTATTTGGAGTTTGTGTAGCGAGAATTAGTTTTTGAACATCAAGTTATGACACCGATCATAATGCAAATTGGTTGTGCTGTGATCAATTCACAAATAAAACACATTTGCAAGTATAAAATATAATAGTTTAACAAATATTGCCTAATTGCTGTTGATGAATCACCGAGGTTAATTCAAATGTTCTCAATTAAGCAAAAAAAAAGATTATTTTAACCTCAAGTTTAGTCCCAGATTGATTACATCGATTACAAACAGACCATGTGCAGACACATTGGTGGTAAATGGTATGACTGTTCGGTTTGTGTTTAAAGTAGAAAGTATAGGAATACTTAATTTAATTATTTTTTTTAAATGTTTTTATTGTGTGGGTGCTCCTTATTTGCAGCAGCATAGATGCAAATCGGTCGAATGAATATGCTAGATATTTCGCAAAATAAAACGAACAATAGGAAAAAACATTCGATATATTACTATGTGAAAACGCACAACGGTCGCCACCACAATGCGCTTGTATACTGACATGATGTCCAGTAAGTGAGGTCAAGTGAAGGTTAAATAATTATATCCATCCATATTAAAAGTTATAACGATGATAACAATTTGGATATATTTTTAAATAACTTACTATATGTGTCGGGGCATGCGCTCACTGCCACACAATCAGTTATACACTGGCATATACATTCTACAATGTACAAGTGGGCAAAGGGGGTGCGGTGATGAATGATGCATGTGCCAATGTGTGACAGTTTGTAATACAAATTCATGCTTACAACGACACAGTTAGATGTGCCACATTTGTGGATGCACAGTTGTCCAGGCATATAAAGGAACTACATTCAGTGGCACTCAACACTCACACATTCGACGTTTCTCAGTCAACTGAACACTCTTGAAGTGACTCGTTTTCATCACTTGTTCGAACGTAACAGTCAGTTGGTTAGTTAAACCAAAATGTTCAAAGGCAAGGGACAAGAGGAGTATCCGATCATGGTATGTGCATTCTTTCATTTATGTTCTCAAAATGTTCACAATTTACTAATAAACGTTCTCCACTAGTGTACCGGTTGGCTGCAACCAGGAGGAAACAATCGCAATTGCAAGTGCGGACACTGTCCACGCAATAAAATGAGTCAACTGGAACGAATTTTGAGAGAGAAAGAAAAAGAAGAAAGAAGAAGCAAGAAGATTTCATATTCAATTAAAATTGAAAATCAACCGTCAATCGTAACTCGCAGCATGTCCAAGGCAAAGGAGGCAAAGGCAAAGGAGGCAAAGGGCAAGTCATTTTACCATGATCACTTCGCCGAACTTGGTAGCAGTGAGTCGTTCAAATCTTTTAAAGTCAAGTATAATAACGAGTATTATGACGATGGCTCGAGCTCAAACAAAAAATCCAAACGTTAATGTTTGCCAATGTAAACAGAATTTGTTTTCTTTCTATTTTGTCCTTGATTTTTAATTAAAAGTTTCAATACTTGTTTTTAATTTCAATAAACAAACTTGTTGACTTGATCTTTCGATATGTTCGCTTTCCTGAAGGGTGCGTCTGTTGGAAACACGTTGGCGTGAAAGTGTCAAATGTCCTTCAGTTGTCATTTCATTGTTGTTCGAGAAGATTGTCTGCTGGTTTGTGTTTGTGTTTGCATTGCGATGATAGTGAGCAGTCTCGGTTGGGTTTTTGCTGTACAACCGTTCGATCAGACTAGCAAAAAGGTTTTGCCAATGCATTATCTCATGAGGTCATAGGTCAACACGACGCATTGCAAAGTCACATATGGTCATTTTTGCACAAACACCATCAGTGTGCAGTTTGAAAGTGCTTTCCAGTGGAGAATTGAAAGTGGCACAGTCTCCCAAGTGGTAATAAGCTTTGTCAATAGCATACAATTCAGTCAACTTAAATGATGACACAAACAAATGAGTGGAGACAAGTGAGAGTGTGACACAACACACACTCTACTGCATCGAACAATGGACATACTTGAAACACTACATAATGCTCATTAGATCTCTGTTTGTATTACATTATTATGTAATACGAACTATTAACATAAATATACGAGTAAAAATGACAATTCGTGAGTTTCACTCGGAATCATATGATGAGTCTGCATTGTCCAGAATATAGTTTTCCATGTGGTTTTCGGAACCGGGTTCAAGAAAACATTCTCAGGATATGAACTATATATGGCTGAGTCCGAGTGATCGATAATTCTGGGAAATGGTGGATTAAAATAAGATTTTATTGGAACACTCACACCTTTCCACTAACAGTAACCCATATAACAATATTCCAAAACGTTCGCTTTCCTAACGGGTACGTTGGACCCACGTTTTGTTGGACACACTTTGACATAAAAGTGTCAAATGGCCTTCAGTTGTAATCTCATTCTTGTTTGCGAAAATTGTTTGCTTGTTTGCTTGTTTGTGTTTGCATTGTGGTGATAGTGATCAGTCTCGGTTGGACTTTTGCTGCACATTCGCACAAAACGTACGTTCAAACAAACAAAAATGTTATTTGTAATGCATCATCACATGAGGTCATTACAAGACGCAATGCAAAGTGAAATATGGTCATTATCAGTGTGGACACAGTGCAATTGGAAGTGACAACTTTCCCTTGGAGAATTGAGAGTGGAGTGCAGTCTCCCAAGTGGTAATAAACTTTGCCGAGTGCATACAATTGAGGAGACAATTGCGGATCGAGACTAACGCAAACCAACGAGTGGAGACACATTAAAGGGTACACAACACCCTCTCCACTAGTTACAGAAAACAAAAAATAAATAAAATGGAACACCATGTAAGGCACATTAGAGCACTGCTCGTATAGCAAAACAAAATATTCTGTCGAAAATTACGATTCATTAATAGTTTATTTAAAACTAATGCTTAATCTGTGGTGCCTTTGCTTGTGGAGCACTGTGATCTCAAATCTACACGAACAAACATTACTAATTCACAGTGACCTTCATGCGCTGTATAAGAATCAGAATAAGTAACACTCGTGTAGGAGTGGCAAAATCACTACGCAACTGGCGTCGATTGAAGTTTGCAAAGCGAATTTCAAAGTGAATGACGAAAAAAAGTACAAATAGACTTTCTCTAGATATAATTTGTGGTTTAGTGCAAATGGTCGATAATACTCGGATGTGGTTCTGGTGATGGATCATGGGGACATTCTCTAACACACGGTGTTTATCACTAATTTGTCCTCTCTCTCTCTCTCTCTCTCTCTCTCTCTCTCTCTCTCTCTCTCTCTCTCTCTCTCTCTCTCTCTGGGTAACTCTCTTAGATTCGAGCATGAAAGAAAAACATGGAAATCTGGTGAATATTCGAATTCGAGTATTAATTTAGATGTGCTATATTAATGAATGCATTCATACTAAATTAGTAGAAAAACTTGACAAGAAAGAATCGTAATTTTCTTAGTTGCTGCAATGCAACATTCATGGTCTAAATTCCCCACTAGAATGAAAATATGAGAAATATAACAACTTTATAAATCTGTGATTAATGTTCGCTAATAGAACAAAACGTCGATATAAAATTATGTTGTGTGTGTGATAGGATCTTGTAAAGTTAGCTAACCAAAATCACACTTTAGCTCACCAGTTGTTCGATAATAATATCCTACTAATTTGATGACACTTACTAACAACACACCTACTCAGTTACTCACAAAACTTATGCGGCCTTTTCGGTTGTTGTCGTTCCTTCGTTCGGATCTCTTATGTTATAAATACGTAGATACACTTTGTATGCTATTTACGTTATTTTGATGATTTGATTCTAATTTGCATCAATTTCTGTTTGGATGTTCCTTAAAACAGATCATAGTCTGGATTATTGGATTACACTCATACTGACACTACACATTTCCATACAAAACATTGCGCTTTACAAATGCACAATCATACATACCAGCGATGGATATGCATTGGGTAAACATGCTTTTTGTATGACATTATTGTAACGCTGGCTACATCCAGTGGACAGGATTGGAATTAATTCACGTAACTTCACGTAACGTAGTTCGTCTGTGCTCTCGAACTGTCAATGCAAAGATAGACTTATTCCACGCACATCTCATCTGTTTTTGTATGTTTGGGTAGGAAAATAAGTTCACAAAGTTACTGAATGACTGTGTGCAAAATGATTCGAGGGTTTAACATGACGGAATTATCTTCTTTGCAATGTCATGAACAGGGAATGATTGAAAGCGTCAGACTTTACAAAGGTCTGCCAATTGTATATTTGAGTGTGAAATATGCATTTTCCAAAAGTTTAAACACAGCAATGCAAATGAATTGGCTTATTAGATCGATTTGTTTATGGATTTGAATTGTGCTTTGAGCATCAATATTTACTCTAATTCGCAATATGTGTGTTGTGGCTTGTGTTTGAGTGATGTTGTGTGTATGGGTATGAGAATAGTTGTATTGGATGAGTGAAAGTAAATCTTGAAGAGTTCAATGCTTGAAATCACTGAATTGTTGTATTTGTCATATGTTGGTCGATTCTCGAAATGTACAGAATGTTTGCGTATTCATTTTTCATACATGGTATTGGTAGTCAATACACGTTGAGAATTGTTAAAATGCGATCATTCTATATTTTGTCATGGATTGTGGGTTCAAGATCAAATTATGTTACGGATGATGGTTACACAAGATAGTTGAGTTGATGTTGACATCAAAAGGATACAAATGGATAATGACACTGTGCCCAGTCACAAAGAGTTCCGAGGAATTTGTTGTTAGTTGTTGAATTCTTATGAATTGAAATGATTGAATAATCGTGTTTAGTCTCAAAAGTAGTAAAATATTGAACTCTAATGCGAGAAAAGTGTGTTGTTGGCTGAGATGTTGTTTGTTTACTTAGTCATTGAAAAATACCAGACATTGAGGTTTCACTTTACGGACTTTCACATAACGTCAGGGATGGGACCACAAAGCAAATGCGGCTTTTTCGGTTGTGGTCGCACCTTCTTTTCCGACCGACTTTGCGCTGTAAATGCTCAATTATCAAACATCGTGATTTCACTTTGTTGAAAGCTATTGGCCTTTCCAGTGCTGCCAACACGTTGAACTAAACAGTTATTTCGATTAGCCTCGATGACACGAACATTCGGTAATTCCACCAAACTGTCTGGTCGAGGTTACTATAAGAACGACAGCTCTCCATCATTAAACGAACACTTGTGCTAGAGTGATTGGCTTGCTTCTATGTAATTCAAGTCTACCGTTAATCTTCTACCCTCAAACTAACTCGCTATTGTACTTTGTCCTCTTCCTAGTAATGTTTACTGGTTATCGAAGTTTTCTGTGATTTCTTTGTCACTGTATTAGTCTACTTTATTTTATTCTAATTCTGTCTATTTCTTTGTATTATACTTTATAATCATTTAACCTAGAATAAACGTACCAGTTAGAACTAAACCCCGATTTCAGTGATAAAATCTAACACTTTACGGCCTATCACATAACGTCAGGGATGGGAACAAGTATCAAATACTGCCTTTTCGGTTGTTGTAATTATTTCTGTTCCGATCACTGACGTTATAAATGCGTGTAGAAAGTGAAATGTACCATTTCCCTTCTTTGCGCTACCTCCACTTAAATTCAATCGTTCAAGTAATGAATCGAGCCACAACTCAGCAGCATACCGACTGATCTTGCACGGATCCGATATGGATAAGGGGAGAAGTGCAACGAGAGAAGAACATCTATGACTGACCACTGTCACTCACTCAAGACAACCACATTTACCCATTTGTGCATGAAAAGTACGTTGATTGCCGCTACCCTAGCGGACCAAGCGAGAGAGGAGATGCCGAGAGGACGTAGGGCCTGTCGGGCGAATCCCTCGTTCTCTTCCTGTTATGACCTCAAGCTACACTCATCGTGATTTGTAAACGAAGAAACAGAAACAAACCCCAACCGAAACCTCAAGTCTAGGGTTAACTGTGCGATAACGACCCAGATACTAATCGTGGACCATTGATTCCAGAACGACCAGATTCTCAACTATCATCGACCCGCCAGTTAGCTAATAGAGTGAACCAGTGTGTTCCGCCTTAGCAACAGTTAGCATTCTAATTATTGTGATTCCAACGAATTCGTTATACTTTGTGATACAAAATAAATCCTAGTACATTGGTCTGTCTGTGTCCATTTGACTTACAACACGTATATACAATACTTTGTGGTTTCACTTTACGGCATTTCACATAACGTCAGGGATGGGACCAAGCATCAAATGCGACCTTTTTCGGTTGTTGTTGTACCTTCTGTTTTGATCACTGACGTTATAAATACAAGAAAAATGTTGGTTTTATATGGTTAATACAAGAACTAGCCCAAACGAAATAAAATAAATAAGGCCATATGTAGCTGAAATGGTAACTTTATTAAGAAATAATTAGCGAAAATGTACTGGTGAGCAGTTCTCTCTCATATCGCCGCCTAAGGCTTCTTGATGAGACGGACAACACACAGCGTGACGTTTAGTACGACCAGTGAGGGATCGGGTAGAAGTTCCAGTTAGCTTTGCTTTAGATGAGACAGTAACCGAATAGAGAAAAAAGAACATGCTGCGAGATAGTGGATGGCATGTGAACGAGCTATACGACGACGAGATCGATGACCTAAAGACGGCAGAGGGAGAGAAAACACACGACACAGAGTTACAAAATAAACAGTTACCTGAACAGAATGACCCAAGAAACAAGCACTCAAGGTACAATAAAATACAAAATTATAAATCAAAGATACCAAACAGGAGAGGTAGCTTCCATACGGAAATACCAGATTTTGTATTTTCACTTTTCGGCCTTTCACATAACGTCAGGGATCGGACCAAGTATCAAATGCGGTCTTTTCGGTTGTTCTAGTTCCTTCTGTTCCGATCACTGATATTATAAATGCAAAGATACCAAACATTTAACTTTATGAACTTTACTTGTGTTAACAGCTCTCTCCTCTTGTGCTCGCTCTTCGACGGAGTAAAGTGACTTGTATCTTTCTTCACTCCTTGTGTGTGTTTGCAACAGTGCTAAACCCATCTTAGGAAATGCATTCTTTATATTCTACTCTATATTCTCTCTGTGGCGTAACGCGTTCGAGTTCACCTGAAACAAGATGGCGTCTAAGGGTCACGCAAGGGAGAGAGGGGGAAAACCTTGCCAAAATGCGCGGACAAATGCAACGAGCTGTGGGCACTTGGTTAAGGGTTTTAATGAAGAAAGTAAATAAACACAGGCCACAATGGAACCGAAACAAACACTAAGATATAAGAAGAAAATGGCCGAAGCCGGGACGAGCGTGTGGAGTGACACGAGGCACACAAAGGTGATGAGTAAGGCTTGAAGACTGGTGCAAGGACCAGGACGAGATGCCGTAACTGGACGACGAGTGAATGAAACCGAAGGTTCGGCTTAAATAGAGGAGAAACCACCAGGACTAAGGCGCCATGGCGTGAACGGCGCAATGCCATCAGTGGACAAACGAGGTGAAAGTGAATGCTTCCGCGTGTGACAGTGACGAAAGCGTGAAAAGCGAGGCGTACGAGGGGAAATTCATAGATGACGTATTAATGTGCTTCTGGTGCTGCCACATCCTGGGCCCCCAGAGTGCGTTCGATAGGGATCAGCTTATGAATGGATCGGGTGCGGGTCTCGCCAGATGTTAGCTGCACGCCGGCAGTGCGGAAAAATCCATCCGGGCTGGGAGCCAGTTTGCGGATAACGCCCAACTGCCCCTTGTAACGAGAAAGCTTGTCGTCCTGTATGATGACCAGTTCGTTCAGTCGGGGGACATCAGTGGTCTTCCAGTGGTAGTTGCGGAGCGTTAGGAAATATTCTTTTGACCATAATGTCCAAAGTTGATCGAGCTCATGTTGGAGTCGAGTGAGTCAATGAGGACATCGTCCTTGCACGATTGTGGGAATTTAACCGGCGCCATGGATTCGACAGCGCGACCAAATACTAGATGACCTGGCGTAAGAGGGGGAGAATTGGCTCGATGTAATAACGGCCGAGAGTTCATAAAACGTTGGGCTTCTCGGATAACAGTTTCCAATCGTTCAAATGTAGTTGCGGTGGCCATTCGGGCGCGATTGAAGCCATTCTTGACGGAACCAATGAGACGTTCCCAGAAACCACCATACCAAGGCCATATTATATAAAGGAATATTGAACTTCCACTCGGTGCGAGAACCATCCTCCAGTTGAAGCTTTAAGACGGCCTCACGGTATCGCTCATAAATCAGGGCCAAGGTACGACTTAGCTTTTTGAATCCCAATTCATTATCTGACCAGACTGTTTGAGGAGTCCCATAAATACCGGTGAAGCGACGATAGGCTCGCATTATGGCTTCTGTTTCACGGGTTTCGATAAGTTCGAGGTGAATGGCTCGGGATTTTGCACATACGAATACAATAAGATAGAACTTCGTTAGTCTGGCTTCATCATTGTAGATTGGTCCGGCGATATCCATGCCGATGACTAGAATATATGACTTTTCAGCCAAAAATCGCGTACACCAGTACATATATCCGGTACTAATCGTCAATCTACGAAGTGTTCAACACCAACACCAATTGTCCAAAAGTGACTAAAAACAAGAATCGCAACTCAACCACAACCCAGCGACCAACTTGTCAAATATAGTGAAATGTGAAATTGACGCTTGAACAATTTGATCGATTCTATCAATAAAGAATTAAAAACAACAGAAGAAAATATAATAAAGCAAGAATTGTAGATGACATTACTAACTGTTTGATCAACTTACGTGACTATATCGTAACCAAACACTCAACTTGCACTAGTAACAAAGACTCATACCAACAAAATTCGTCTCATTAGCAAACAACACAAACACTACATCGCAATTCTACTACACCGACACCAACATCTACACACAACTAACAGCCAAAATCAGCGCTTAAATTGATATTATCCCATATAAATATACAAGATTTCTTACCTCCAAAACACCAACAGACCCACACACAAGCAAAAATATCAACCCAGAGGTGTAGTCGTTTCTGTTATCCACCAAGAACCCAACAAAACCTGGGAAAATTTAATCAAAAGTAAAAACTAAGTTAATAATTTCCAAGAACTCTCGGGAAGGGAGGTAGGGATCGAGTACTAGTAAAAAGAGTGCCGTTGGCACCGGATTTGAAAGTAGAAATTAGTGATAAAAACTTTGAGGTTAAAATTCCTCGAAAATACCTGCATAGACTAAAGATTACTGCTTTGCTCATTTTCATCAATAGCGAAAAGATCGAAACACATCTACAGGACGCTTTAAAGTCATAGGTGTAGATAAAATGGAGATGGCCACAAAAACCTAATCTTATCAACACAACCTGCACAACAACACCACTATTGTCGTAGGTACATACATACATACATTCGCTACTACACAACCACCCTCCCGAAGGAAGGTGGACCTGGCCGAGCCCAGTTACAGGCCAGGTTTTTGCCACGTGGCGTCGTGTAGGGCGCTCAAAGAGCCATCGGGTAACGGGCAAGTGGCCAGCTCACCGCAGAGGACCAAGGTCACTCTCCCTGTGTATGCATGGTGTCCAGCCATGGTTGGTGGGGAAACCGGAGTACCCGGAGGAAACCACCACAACTCGGGCTCCGACTGGTAGAAACTCACTTGCGTCAACTAACATGTCGAACTCCAGTGGTGAGTAGTGGGTTGGACAAGTTAACAACACCACAATCCCGAGGTCCTCAGCGAGTCGGGGGCATGCCGAAGCACCGATGATTGGCTCAATCATCGTCAAGACCAGTGTAGCGGACGATCTAAATTCGAAAGAAATCGAAAGTAGAAGTCGCCACACTGGGACTCGAACCCACGACCCACCTAGAACAGGGCAACAGCCTAAGCCGCTGAGTTGTCGTAGGTAATAACATTCAATTTGTTTTAGAGAATCCTAGGACATCACGCGTTGTGGACACTACTGTGGACTGGCACACACAACTGCAAATTTCCTCAAAGCAAACTAAAGTGCATCATATTATCGTTACACGGGAAAGAAGAGTCATAACCATGACACTGTGCATTCTCTCGAAACTGTCATTAGAGAAAAAGATTTCTCCAAATTCGATTAGATAACACAATCTACAACGAAGATGGGTGGTGATCACAAATTCTCACCTTCTTCAATATAGATAACAAACACGACTCTTCGACATTCAACCTTAGTAATATATCGATCAGTGACTTGTACAATGTACATATCTGTAACTGTTCATCTAGAGCACACGGGTTTAATTATCCGGCCTCTGCACTCACAGCTACTGACAGACGACCAACAGTATAGACACCACTCACTACCCCTCTTAGTCGAATCATCGAAAGCTATGTCAACTACACATGCTACACTAATTGCCCACATGCATGTTCCAACATAAAAATATGTGACCACTCTGACAAACTAACGATCGAGCAACCATCGAACTCTATCAAGTCCAAAGTATATCAACGTGAACACAACCGAAAAGACAACACGAAGACAACTCTGTCCGTATGTACCGCATACTTACCTTTACACGAGCAAGTCTTCTATGTCTTAAACAGAAGTTGCTCATTCCATTTGTGATCAAGTCAACACACCGAACTCTACAAAGTCCAAAGTACATCAACTTGAACACCCACGAAAAGACAACACAAAGACAACTCTGTCCGTATGTACCGCATACTTACCTTTACACGAGCAAGTCTTCCATGTCTCTAACCACAAGTTGTTCTTTTCATTTAGGACCAAGTCGACACTTCAAACTTTACCAAGTCCAAAGAACATCAACTTTAACACAAACGAAAAGACAACACGAAGACAACTCAGTCCATTTGTACCACATACTTACCTTCATACGAGCAAGTCTACTATGCCTTTAAACACAAGTTGTTCTTTCCTATTGGAACCAAGTCAACACTTACCTTTACACACAACCCTCATACCAACAACCAACTCATACCCTATCAACACCAAATAACGAAATAACAACACAAAGAGATTAAAGAAAAAAATAGATTTATTTTAAAATTCGAATAAAAGTATTACAAAAGTAAATTTAAATTTAAGGAGATCATAATTGAGATCACATCTTGAGGTAGCTTAATAGAGTTAATCAAATATCTTCAGTAGTCGAATCATAGATTGCTCCACCGAGAGTTGAGCCAATCGAACCAATAGAGACTTCGCTACTCATAGATGGCAATTCAGGCAGGAAGCGAATGGGAGCACCTTGTCCCAGCAAGAATTCCAACTTCTCCGGCGGAGCAGGCTTTGAACCAGCTTGATTGCGTCGACGCTTGGCCGGTCCACCATCACCACCTTCGCCATGTTCGGGTTGAGCACGTTTAACCGAAGCCGAAGTAGCATCCATCGCATCGGCAGCCAATGAAGTTGAAGCTTCAGCTTGACTAGATTCAGCCACGGTTGATGGAGCCAGGGACGAGGACTCCAATGTTTCAGCCAGTGCAGCGATCGAACTTGGGGTCATATCCATGGGACGAGAGAACACAAGCAGACCAACATAGTTCTATAATGCATTGGAGAATTTATAAGACAAGCATTCACATTAGACTGGGTCAACACTTACGTCGGAAATGTCACCAGTGTAGTCCCCATCGACCAGCTCAGTACCACTCAGGGACAGACGAATCACTCGGAACGATGGAATCACGAAACGTAAAGCATCCAAAATCTCACGATTCTTCTCAAAAACGGCATGGTCCAGTTCGGCCTGGGAGATAACATTCTCCAGATTCCACACGCCAATTCGCACAATTCGATAGTACTTCATGACCACCCGAATTGGTCCAAACGAAGCAAACAGTTGCTCCAACAGTTCAACCAACTTCTGTGGCATAATCGAGTGGCTCGGGTGCTTCTTCAAGTCACCATCCATAATCTGCAAATCAAAATTTCCGCCATCGACCAACAAACGTGGGTTTTCCTCAAAATACGTCTCCATGATGGTTTGATTTAGTTTGATTATAGTCACTGCACAGTAACACACGAAACACAACACTAGAGTTAAGTTAGTTTTCGAAACAAATTCGCACAAATCACTGTTGATCACTGATGGCTTCGTTTAATTACTGAGCCTATTAACGAGAAAATAAACAAACGCCAATTAGATTTATGAATTCCAACTTTTGGTTGTTAAAACAGGAGCAATGCACTCCTTTCTCTACACAACACACAGCAAAGCAAACATCATGCGTGTCTTTCAATCCTTCGATTGTTACATTCATCTCGTACTCATACAGATTGGCCGCAGCGTAAGTTGGCTAAAAATATGCAAATCTCAATGTCTCACAAGTCACAACAGTGGACTATGTGTAACGAGAACATGAGAGATCCGAATGTGCTGTTCTATAGCCACTTAGGGCATTAAAGCATTGAAATTGCGCTCGAATTGTGTTTTGACACACAATCGTAATATGTATTACTGGCGCAAGCATTAGATGCAAAATGCTCATTCGAACGTAATACTGAAATCGGCGTATGGGTCATGTTTGAATGTATGTTCATTGATAGTTTCCAAGAAGTACTTTATGGCTACTGCTCAGTCTATGGGTTCGTGACAAGTCAACGGTTCGGTCTTACAATCGCTTTGATCATGTCAAGCAAGCAAAGAAGATTCGCCAACCCTGGCTGCACAAATCTGCAAGGTCAGGGTCCCATTAGAGTTCCCGTAATGGGCGTAAGTTGGACTCCCCGGTTGGATCTCAGCTCCTGCTGCCCAACCTTTCCTAAGACTCGAGCTGTTCTGCGAGAACAAGTATAGCCGGCACGACTCGGACAGTGTTCGCACGATTTAGCCTAGAGATGTTCAGCTAAAACGATTCTATCGCTGCTTTCAATAAACATATTCCAAACAGACACCATGATCACCAGTCACCTCAAACTCTAGAAAAAATTCTCGGTTTGGGCAACAAATTAGGCAAAATTGCTTTTTTCTCACACTTTTCCTAAGAAAACCACAGAATTGGTTTCTGGAAACAAGCTCAGGTCATCGAATATGGGGCTGCCAGACCCCGCAAGTACTCTAACCTGAGCACAATAACATGCTCGACAAATTGCCCAATCATTTCCTAGTCAAAAAACCACGTTTTCATGGTTTTTTCGGGGAAAAACCACTTTTACCGGAGAAAAGTACGCAAGCCCAGTCACATATACCGGCCCACCAACATATGCGTCTTTTCTCCCGTAAGAACTTAAGGGCAAACTAAAAGGGCAAATCTGCAGCATACCCAATGCCCAGTATAAGGCTCTCCTCTCGGCCGTACTAATAAAACAAGCTCCCGGTGCGTGTCAATCTGCTTTTTAGGTTAAGTGCAGGTCACCTCTCCCTTCTCCTCTCCGCAGAGACATAGGCAGCCAATATCTCGAGTCAGTCCCTCCATATAAGTATAAACATTGCTTCACTACCTGTCTAACTGAGTGGCATGACAGTGAAGTTATCTGCTATCGATAGTGCCTTATCAATGATTAGATAAGGTGCACTTTGACTAAGTCGAGTATGGCCAATCTAGTGGTGATATCGAGAAGTATCCTAGACGGATACAAGTATCCCTAAAGGATACAAAATGGATATTTTCGATGTACCTCAACCAGTACATGACCATAGGGGGTTTAGGGTACGGGCAATCCATTGGTAACATTGAAATTCATCAAAACTGAATCCTTGTCCCAGAATCCGATCCAAAATGACAAATTTGGAACTAAAAAAGCACTATGTCGTTTTAGGGGTTCCAGAGTACGGGCAACACAGTCGTCACACTGGAATCCATCAAAACTGTATCCTTGTCCCAGAATCCGATCCAAAATTGAGTTTTTCGATGTTGGAGGTCACTATATCGTTTTAGGGGTTTCAGGGTACGGGCAACACAGTCGTCACACTGGAATCCATCAAAACTGTATCCTTGTCCCAGAATCCGATCCAAAATTGAGTTTTTCGATGTTGGAGGTCACTATATCGTTTTAGGGGTTTCAGGGTACGGGCAACACAGTCGTCACACTGGAATCCATCAAAACTGAATCCTTGTCCCAGAATCCGATCCAAAATTGAGTTTTTTTATGTTGGAGGTCACTATATCGTTTTAGGGGTTTCAGGGTACGGGCAATCCATTGGTAACATTGAAATTCATCAAAACTGAATCCTTGTCCCAGAATCCGATCCAAAATTGAGTTTTTCGATGTTGGAGGTCACTATATCGTTTTAGGGGTTTAAGGGTACGGGCAACACAGTCGTCACACTGGAATCCATCAAAACTGTATCCTTGTCCCAGAATCCGATCCAAAATTGAGTTTTTCGATGTTGGAGGTCACTATATCGTTTTAGGGGTTTCAAGGTACGTGCAATCCATTTCTAACAATGAAATCCATCAAAAGTGTATCCTTGTTCCAGAATCCTACCCAAAATTTAGTTTGTCGATATTGGAGGTCACTATATCGTTTTAGGGGTTTAAGGGTACGGGCAACACAGTCGTCACACTGGAATCCATTAAAACTGTATCCTTGTCCCAGAATCCGATCCAAAATTGAGTTTTTTTATGTTGGAGGTCACTATATCGTTTTAAGGGTTTCAGGGTACGTGCAATCCATTTCTAACAATGAAATCCATCAAAACTGAATCCTTGTCCCAGAATCCGATCCAAAATTGAGTTTTTCGATGTTGGAGGTCACTATATCGTTTTAGGGGTTTCAGGGTACGGGCAACACAGTCGTCACACTGGAATCCATCAAAACTGTATCCTTGTCCCAGAATCCGATCCAAAATTGAGTTTTTTGATGTTGGAGGTCACTATATCGTTTTAGGGGTTTCAGGGTACGTGCAATCCATTTCTAACAATGAAATCCATCAAAACTGTATCCTTGTCCCAGAATCCGATCCAAAATTGAGTTTTTCGATGTTGGAGGTCACTATATCGTTTTAGGGGTTTCAGGGTACGGGCAACACAGTCGTCACACTGGAATCCATCAAAACTGAATCCTTGTCCCAGAATCCGATCCAAAATTGAGTTTTTCGATGTTGGAGGTCACTATATCGTTTTAGGGGTTTCAGGGTACGGGCAATCCATTGGTAACATTGAAATCCATCAAAACTGTATCCTTGTCCCAGAATCCGATCCAAAATTGAGTTTTTCGATGTTGGAGGTCACTATATCGTTTTAGGAGTTTCAGGGTACGGGCAGCACAGTCGTCACACTGGAATCCATCAAAACTATATCCTTGTCCCAGATTCCGATCCAAAATTGAGTTTTTTCGATGTTAGATGTCACTACATCGTTTTAGGGGTTTCAGGTAACGTGCAATCCATTTCTAACAATGAAATCCATCAAAAGTGTATCCTTGTTCCAGAATCCGATCCAAAATTGAGTTTTTCGATGTTGGAGGTCACTATATCGTTTTAGGGGTTTCAGGGTACGGGCAACACAGTCGTCACACTGGAATCCATCAAAACTGTATCCTTGTCCCAGAATCCGATCCAAAATTGAGTTTTTCGATGTTGGATGTCACTATATCGTTTTAGGGGTTTCAGGGTACGTGCAATCCATTTCTAACAATGAAATCCATCAAAAGTGTATCCTTGTTCCAGAATCCTACCCAAAATTTAGTTTTTCGATATTGGAAAGAGAAATATCATTTTAGGGGTTTCAGAGTATTGACAATTCAGTGGAAATATCAGAATCCTTCAAAAATGCATCCTGTGGCTCTTGACTAATCAGAAATTGAGATTTTGGATATAGAAAAGTGTTATATCATTCTAGGGATTTGTAAGTACGATAGAACTTCAATCACTAGCTTTGATAAGTCTTATTTGTGAAACAGAGAAGTACCGGCAACAAATCATTGATGAGCGAATTTATTTACATTTATTTTGATTTTGATACACTAATTTATTTATATAAGAAAGAGCTGTAAACTCAAAAAACATTACAAAAGTAAAAAGTCATAGAATTAATGAGTACAGTAATTAGTTTACATCATTTCTATCAAATTGCACCAACTACTACTATAAACTAGTTTAACTAAGAAATTTTGCTATCCATTAACTCTGGTTTCAGCTAAAATTCGATGTTCGTAATCTTTATCAAAGGCGAGTATTTGGTGAGCCTGAATTGAGAGAGGTACCAATGTGTTTAGATGAAGAACTTTCCTGATTAGAAGGAATGTTATAGCTACATGGCGTTCGATGGATGGGATTCGATCCGATATTCTCTAGGTATTGATAACAATTTGGCTTCCACTTATCTACAGGGTCTTCCACTCGGAGGATTCTGTTCAAGCTGTCTGAGGGCAGTTGTATTCAACTCTCTTTTTGTTGTCATTTCAATAATCTGATTGAGGACTAACAATTTACCTACGCTTAATTCTCACCTTAATTCTCACTTTATAATTCTCAAACTAATATTGGTTGTTTGTGGTTTGTGACTTTTCTTGTAAACTTTGCAAATATACAATAAAGATAAAGACATCAACTCTACTTCTCTCTCTCGCTCACACACACACACAAATTTCATCTGTTCTACTATTTGTACAATTCTCCGTTTTTACAATTATTTTGGCCACAGATAGACATTTTATTTAATTAATGTTTCGTATTTGTTTTCATAATAATAATAATGTTCTTAATTTCTTTTGAGATCGGGTTTCATTAAGAATTTTATTCCCTATTTTTTCACTTATTCCTTTGCATTTATGAACGTTTATCTATACTTGAGTGTTAGCTGCAGAGGCATACAGGGTTATTCATAAAAGAAGTTGTGCTTGTACAAATTCTATTACTATTTTGGAGCACTTTGTACAAAAGCACTCAAAGCAACCCGAATGGCAATTTCGTGGGCAATCGAATTCGATTGACGTAACGAGAATGGTTATTGCAAGTGTGCTAGAGTTAATTAAGAAGAGCGCGCGAGAATAAACAATTCCCAAAATTCCAATATGATGAAATGTTAATATTGGCATTGCTTTGATTCTCTGACACATGATGAGTCGTTACAAGAGTCGACGATATCGACGGCCGTACCACACGTTGCCAGGAAATAGGAGATTGTGCATTCAAAGTGTTAGAAGAAATACTCGAATCACTTTGAGTATCCCGTGCAGCCTCGCCCTCTGCCATCTGTTCGTATGCATGTACCAAGTCGGGATGTTCACCTGCAAAAAGATTGCTGCATCGTTGGTGAATATCTCTTTTGCTGATCAAACGTTGATCACCCATTTCAATAATTTCGTAAAGTTGATAAATCTTCTACGGGTTATCACTCAGATGAAGGCAAAGCATCTGTCCGAACACAACAGATTGCTGGACATTTGGCTCAATTGGCTCAATTGCTCGTTGATGGGACATCATACGTTTTGATGGTTTGCTTTGAAGTTTTTGGTTATTTTTGCGAATTGCCTTGGTCTTGTGCTTCGTAATCTACACGGCCGGGACAGTCATTTTGGCAACACAGAACACATATGAAGAGATTCAAATTAAGAAAAACTCAGCTCGGCACCAATTGGCCACTGCACGCGGTCGTTGTTTCGTGAAGTACGATCTTTTCAGTCAACGCCCAAATGTCAAATTAGCCATCGAACTGCTCTAGATGAACATCATGGCTCGTCTCTATTGTGTGTTGGTTTTCTGTCTTTACGGACTTGTCAACCAGAACACTCGGTTGCAAGGCTTTTACATTGGGCCTATGGTCATCTTGTTTGCTGTCTACTGCACTGGAGCTGTGTTCGTGTCGCATATGGAGCTCTTCAGCCATTTGGTTCTCATTTTGATGTGTTTGGCATTGATTGGATTTTCTTTGAAAAGAAATATAGCTAACTGAAACAAAAAGAATGACAAATTGCAGCGATGCTGTGCTTATGAACTACATCTGTATTCGGGGATATCAAACAAGGCAAAGAAGACCAATATTGGATTCAAGAGTATAGATATGTAGAATTAATTATCATCTATCACTGTCACAGGTTATAAAACACTTGTGCTCTCACATTCAAAACATAAACACTAGACATTCTTACATGAAGAAACATACCAATTAAGTGTTAATAACTTTGTAACTTTAATAAATAATTAATGAATCAATAAAATTTACTGCATACTGTCAATGTTTATTTAAAAATATAAAACAAGTACGAGTGCAGATTGGGGGCCATTTGATTGGCTATTCATTTGTGTCGGTATGAACATTGAGGAAATTGTTGGTCCTTTGACTAAAATGCAATTTGCATAGATTGCATTGACAAATAAATTCAAGAAAAGGCCGACAATAAAATGCATACCATTTAGATCTTGAAATTGATTTTTCCGATCATGTAAATCAAACAGTAATGAACTATGTATTCAAAGATCTTGGCTAGGTTATTTTTGTCCTTTTGTACTTTACTAGAGACAAAGTATTCACGCGTAGTGGACACATTCCATCTACATTCGTGCACGTAACCTTGCAATGATTTTCATTCCAGATCCACAATCTATCATGAATCTCCGCATGAGAGTATGACTGTCGATCTGTGTACCACCATAATGGCACCATTTAGACAGATGCTGGCCTTAGCACAGGTCATACTCATCAGTCTGAATTCTTTTTATACATTGCCACTGCCCAACCAATTAAAAGTTTTTGATTGGCTTTTGAAAGTCTTTTTGCAACACTCAGGTCTTTACGAGTCCGCCGATCCACCAATCACAGTGTGACGCTTGACAACCAACGCGGACAGCTGACCTCAACACACGAATATTAAATAAATAATTTAATTTAATTTAAAACAATTTTCAAATGAGCCTTGATATTTGTGTGATTTAAAGGTCTACAGAAAAGTTTGCTTTTGCTCCCTGTAAATTGATGTGCATATTTTGCAACGATTTATGTCGATCTCAAGCTTTCGTATATATTCATACTTCGTATACATGAAATTAGTTAGACGTGCACTAATGCATAAAAGTGATTCAACTGAACTTTAATTTGAGTTACACGATTTGCGCAAATGAAAATTGACATTGTGGTTGTTTACTGTCAAAATGGTATTACATGTTTCAATTTAAATTGCACTATTGGTCACTTGAATGGCAGTAACATGATTTTGCACTCTCGTTCGCAAACTTAATTTTCCGTTTACACTGATTTTTCATATTTATATTCATTTGCACAAGGTTGGTTGCACAGTTTTGACACACCTGACATTCGGTGAGTCAAATGTGGACACGAATGGGTATTTGCTTATGATTTGGACTTTGCAAATATTTTTTATCAACTCTACTTGACTAATTTTGACGCTCCATCTTTATTGTGATTTGCAACCACTTCTGTATGAGCAACACTCGCACTCTAGTGACGTGTCTCTACAAGTTGTGCTCTGCATCTCCAATTCTAATTCTAAATATTTCTTAATTCTAAAGCTTGTAGAGTTCAACTCTTCAAGTACAATAATTCTCATACCCTGCTCACCCTTAATTCTCAATCAATATTCTCACTTTCCGATATTCTCTAGGTATTGATAAAAATTTGGCTTCCACTTATCTACAGGGTCTTCCACTCGGAGGATTCTGTTCAAGCTGTCTGAGGGCAGTTGTATTCAACTCTCTTTTTGTTGTCATTTCAATAATCTGATTGAGGACTAACAATTTGCCTACGTTTAATTTTCACCTTAATTCTCACTTTATAATTCTCAAACTAATATTGGCTGTTTGTGGTTTGTGACTTTTCTTGTAAACTTTGCAAATATACAATAAAGATAAAGACATCAACTCTACTTCTCTCTCTCTCTCACACACACACACAAATTTCATCTGTTCTACTATTTGTACAATTCTCCGTTTTTACAATTATTTTGGCCACAGACAGACATTTTATTTAATTAATGTTTCGTATTTGTTTTCATAATAATAATAATGTTCTTAATTTGCTTTGAGTTTGGGTTTCATTAAGAATTTTATTCTCTATTCTTTTTCACTTATTCCTTAGCATTTATGAACGTTTATCTATACTTGAGTGTTAGCTGCAGAGGCATACAGGGTTATTCATAAAAGAAGTTGTGCTTGTACAAATTCTATTACTATTTTGGAGCACTTTGTACAAAAGCACTCAAAGCAACCCGAATGGCAATTTCGTGGGCAATCGAATTCGATTGACGTAACGAGAATGGTTATTGCAAGTGTGCTAGAGTTAATTAAGAAGAGCGCGCGAGAATAAACAATTCCCAAAAGAGATTGCCAATTTGGTTTAATGTGTGCAGGAGAAAAGTTAGAGAATGCACGATCGGTTCAATTCGATAGGTCAATTAAACCACAAATGCACTTTACGACGTGATTAGCATAAATAGAAGTGCACAGTCAAATCACGCGGCCTTAAAGTGGCCATTAGTGGATGACACAACTACTGATCTTTCCGCAATAATGCATAAATTCTTTTAGACACTTATGTCTTCATTTTCATTTGGAATTGTTCTCATGTAGGCCTATTTCCTATGAATTTAATATTTATTTAGTACCTTTTCTGTCAAAAATGAGTAAACAAGAGTAATTTGTGTGCACAAGGGATTTATTCAAACTGATTTTCGAGATCTAATGTAATGAAGCAGAGAGCAAAAACAGAGTTTACTAAGAATATGCAAAGTTTGCAGTGAACCAACTAATATGGGTAATTCAACGCAAAATTCAACCGAATTGGTTGTTTTTCTTGGGACCTTTCGGAGAAAGCCATATGAGAAAACCAATGGCAATTACAAAGAAAATCAAAATGGTAAAAATTAAAAACAAAACGAAACATATAAAACAGAAAAGAGTGTGAAACTCCTCTTCATCTTCCGCATCGCACACACGGGACTCGGAATTGGGATATTCCATCTCACGAATGTCCTTTGGCACTTGAAAAGCTTTTTCCATCTCGGCATTGTTCTCTTCCAGAGAGTGGTTTGTTGGCTGGTCCTGTGGTATGTTCTGGTTGTTCTTTGCATTGTCCGATGGCTTATCCTGAAAAGAAGTTTCCGCATATACAACAGAAGCACTCTCTTGAGGAGTGATTGGTTCCTGTTGTTGTTCTGAGCTGGTTCCAACGTTTGGAATGGGGTTTCGAAGTGAAACCAGAATTTTGGGTCGAATGCGAGTTTCCGGTGGCAGACCAATTGGCTTGAGTTCTTCGAGGTCTGCAACGTGACAGTCAGCCAGTGTGTTGTTCTCGACCATCTCAATCGCCACAATAGTGGGTGATGCATCGGCTGTTTCTTTTCCAATTAGCTTCATTTTGATTAGTGTGACTAAATAGCAAGTATTTGCTAATGACAAAAACAAAATTATTAAGATTTACTTACAAACAGCGTACGACTTACACCAGATCAATAATAAGACGAGAAGCGTTCGAGACAGAGAGCCCGCTAATAGCGAATGGCAATCGATGCTTAAAAGTAGTCTTATCGGTGATTGTCGTAGGGTAAGAGAAAATCATCGCGCAATTTCGAAATTTGCACTATATACAGGAGCCTAAAGAGTGCTTCTTTGACGTCAGCTGCACTTCTCTTGGTTAGTGTTGTCATCTACGGTGAATATTCTCTTTTCTTTCTCGTTGGTGAGCGCGATTGGAATATACGTTACTTAAAGCTTAGGGTAGAGAGAAGATATCTAATTAACAATGAGTACGAGACTCTCTACTTATGGTACAACGAAGAATAAAAGGCAAAAGTGCTTTACTATGAAATGGTCAATTATTATTTGAAATGTGTACGAAAGAAAAAGTAGCGCCAACTGATGGATATTGGGAGTACTTGTGTTTGTTTCATGTGTTAAAAAACGAAACACATTCAGCAATACTCAAACAGCAAGGACTTTCGTGTTCTGTGTGCTCTTTAATTAAAAGAATTTACTCTTGCCTTTGGTGTGGTAGTTCTAGTTCGAGAACTGAATACACCATCACGTCTGCCGATATAACAGGAGCAAGTAAATCAGTCAGCCTTGAATACATCTCGCAAATGGAGCTACTGCCCAACTTTTCTCCCATGCCCTTTCGTCATCTTCATTCACATGAGCAAGTTTCGCGTCCTTTGAGTTGGATTGCACTGAAATTCTAACCAAACAAAGATTATTAAGACTCTTGCAAATAACCACAGGGATGGGACCATAGCAAATAGCAAATACCGCGTGTTGGGTTGTACTTCATTCGGTTCCGATTACTGACGTTATATCATACATTGACGTTTCACCTTTACTTTTTTTCTTGGAGACTCCACAGTGTCATGATTATGGTGTGCCGCTAAAAATAGTCAAAGTCTGGGGAGGAGGAGCTTAGCGTGAAGTATAAGCTTAGCTCTGTCAGTCCGTCCGTCCGTCTGTCTGTCCTGTAGAAGAAAACCAAAGCCCCTCCTCCCCAGACTTTGACTATCTTTAGCGGCATACCATAGTCATGATCAACTACAGCTCATAACTCGGTTACTTTACCGATTATGCCACACGATACTCGTTTGACCAGAATTGTTACCATGTGACTAGAGGAATTAATTCGAGGGGAGTACAACTTTTCAGGCAAAGATTTTCAATGTGACTCAACTGCCATTTCTCAATGCTTTAAACTATTACTCAATGGATCCAATTAGAAAGCGAGTACATGCTAATGCATGTTAGGCATATGAATCACAATCCATCAGCAGATGAAGCAGGACAAAGCAAATCAGCGAGCCTTGAATCCATATCTGATAATGAGCAACTTTCCGTCTTTAACATACCTTTCCTACGGCCTCTACAAGTCAAACATGGTTGCCTATTGAGTAGTTATCAACCATCTCTTTATGGTCGAATCAGGTCGATATGTTCAGCACCGTTGCCTTCACGATATTTTCACAGCGTGCCATATTCGGTGCCCGATTTGTGAATGCCGACTGGAAAGAGTTTATGCCCTAGATAATACACCGTACCCACACCACCAAATAATTTACAGCTAACAACCGAATGAAGTGAGCAATCGACAAAGCAACAGTAAGGCGGCACACAACCATCTATTCCAATTAGAAATTCTCATAGAGGACATGAGACTCATAATTTAATAATTTTCTGTCTAACATTCCCATGTCAGTACAGCCTGAATAATAATCTTGTCTTGTAAAAGGTTCCTAGCCAACACAACCGAACATCGTAATCTTATCCACATATTCCATCTATTACTAATCAAACCAAACGCGACAACAACATTGAATGCCTGTTGGTGAGTGTTGTTGTTCTCAAGAGTGGGCTTTGGCATTGATAATGTCTCAACATGTACCAAACATCACGGTTTCGCCTTAGACCCTTTTTCATAACGTCAGGGATGGGACCACAATGCAAACACCGCCTTTTCGGTTGTTGATGTTATTTCTGTTCGAATCACTAACGTTATAAATTCGTAAATACCAGACATTTCTGTGCAACATGTCAAATGACCATTATCGGTTGTATATAAGTTATAAGCATTATAAGTTATGGCATAAGAGACATGACACAGTACATTAAATCGAAACACTTACATACCTTACAACCAGTGATTCATAAATAGGCAGCTCTGGAATTTGATGAAATTTATTCTACATGAAGTAGACCTCGAGACCAGATAGCACACCCATTTTGGTCAGCTATTCTTCAGGGGTTCAAATAATATAAAATTAAATGTTAAATCTTTTCGAAAAAAGTTGTCATGTATAGGGATACATCATTGGCTCCAAAGGAGCATAGTCTGAGCGGGTGCGCCTTCCCCTCCCTCACTCCATACAACCCTATTAAATATTTATTTGTTTTAATACTATTTAATTTATTAACTGATTCTCAAATGAATAATTGGCAATGACCAATGAATTGTAAGTCCGTGAAACTTGTACAAGTGAATGGTAAATGCATGACCAAAACAATGAGAAGTGATTTAGTTCGGACGAAAGTTTAATTTAGTAGTAAATGTTCATGTGTTCAAGTGATGGGCTTGATTTGAAACAAATTATCAACCAAACAATTACCTTTATTGTTGTTGAATTGGAACAAATAGACAATAGTTTTTACTGTGCCAAATGATGAATTTAATAGTTCGCCTTCAACCCATAGATTCACTCGAACCTACTGCAAAAGTTAATAATTTGTTAAACCCAATTGTGGATTCATATTTGTCAAGTGAAATCTCTGGAAGATTTCGAGAAACAATTCTAGCCACTAAACTCACATCTTTAAGTTACTAAACATGTATGCAGTTTTTAGATTGGTTAAGAAATTGCAGTGGTTTTCATTGTTTAGTTTCAGATCGAGAAAAGAACGTTTGTTACTCACACAGGTGTTAATTTAGATCACCGTCATAGTTAATGCCATGTCAAAATACAGAATAAGACGGTTCAGGTTGGCGTAAATACTATTGCATAAGTCCTCTGACGGGTTCATGTTGGCGGCGTAAAAAAACTTATTCCTGATCTTTTACCTCTCCAAAGTGATCGTCCTCTAGGCATTTTATCCTTTGTATTTACAAACTCGTACAAACAATTCACAATTAAAGTGATGCAAATTCTAATTTTTGATTCACGAATGACAACAAACTAAACACAGCTGTGCTATTACACTGCGAATTGAATTCGTTGAATGTCGAAATATGTCATAATGTTTGCTGTAGTAGTCAATAGTTACAATTCTCAACACCAGGTGGCGCTAACGTATCTTATCTTATCTTTGCGTTTTTGAACAAACTGCTATTTTTCGGCACAATGGCACTGTTACCTGAGCTTAACCTGAAAATTTGAGGCAATTTGGTTCAGTAGTTTTTGCACAATATTGTTTACAACAAACACAAAAAGTCATGGTAGAAGTCTTTCGCTTTGGCGAAGCTTCGCTTCGCCCCCGCTCAGACAATCAAATCTGAGTCTTCTGATACAATTCCAACAATTTCGCCCTTTGATGTGTCTTCACCTGATGAAGGCAAAAATTTGGAATCCCAAACTTCAACTAATTGTCAATTTCCAAACAAAAAACGCTGCTCGTCACATCGGATTTCATGACAATTTTATCAAAGTTTTACTTAAAATAAACACATTCGAACATACGACGACAGAAATTTTATTCCAACTAGACTTGTGAAAATGTAAAGTTTAACTATACATCAATATGTATTTTCGAATGAAAATGATGCGTTTCTTTCGCTAGGATGTGTGGTGCGTACGAGGAATGAAACAAAAATCGGTTGGGAAAATTTCGCTATATCATTTCCTCTTATCAACATGGAAAATATGAAAAATTCATCAAACAGATATTTTAAAGATATGAGTGAAAGAACATTCACCAAAACGATATTTTAAAATTACCATTCAAAGAATGTAGGGTTTTACTCTAAACCTTAAAGAAATAGTTGAAAAAATAAAATTGAGAAAAATTATTTTACATTAAGGCCGTTTTCAGTAATGCAAAGGCATATGTTACCATTTACACAAGAGTATGGTGAAATTAGCCAGAGATGAAAATATAATTTATATGACAAGATCCAGAACTAAATCAATTTATTTCAAAAAGAATGGTATTTTTATGAAACGGTTAACTTTCAAATATTTCTGGTTTCCACATCAAGATTCTCAAAAATGTCACATTAAACTTACTATCAAGGTCTGTATAGAGTTATATTAGTAGGAATTTCTTACTATTTAATTTGATCTCATTTAAAGGGCTGGCGATTGGACAGTTGCGAAATGGAGTCTGCTCCTGCAACACATATCGAGCAGAAAATGCATGCAATGTTATTTATCCGAGCCGCATAATTCTGGCCAGTTTTTGGTTATCCAGTGGTGAAATCGAATTATACTTTCATCGACATTTTGTTAATATAATCTTTTGTATCAATGACTAATGTAAATTTATTTGCAATACTATTTATACTTATTTATCCTTGCCTAAATGTGAGCAATGATTAGTAATAGCGTGAACCTCAACATACGGCCAAAAAATAGGTGGCTCGTAACGTGTTCTTTGTTTATTTGTTTTAATTTTAAATTATCATCAAATATAATTAAACATGCTTTATTAATGCTATTAAAAGCTAATGAAACATATCAATAGAAGACATTGGTTACCTATGTTGGATTAGGGGTGCAAGAGCTAATGATACAACTCAATGGCAGACAGTGGTTCACAAGAACGGAGGGAATGGCCCGGTCGCTGGCACTGGCCGCACCTCTGGATAGAGGTGCACTCCACCACATTGATCGTAGAGAGACCAACACGTGAATATACTATAAAAGATCCTGCAACCATGAGGTGTTCGAATTGTTCAGACGACACAGTCAGATACATATCACGAGTGCCGTTGTGCGAGATGGAGCTTGATTTGTACACCGATGTGGGAAGCCAGGTGGTGATATCATTTTTCGTGATCCACTTGGGAAAACTGAATGCCGTTATCTTGGGCAGGAACGTGAGAGTCGAGTCGGACACGCGACACCATTGGCGAGCTTCTAGCTACATAACGTTAGATCCATGGATCGAAAGCGGTAATCTCCACCACGTTAGCCCTGATCTAGTGAACACGAATCAACTGCGAGACGTCCTCTTGAAGGTCGAGCTGACCAAGCCTTTGGACCACCTCCTTGAGTGGTAGATCGCGTTGATGCAGCCGTATAGCAAATGTGAAGTTACGTGGGAAACCATCATAACGAACGTAGAAGGTTGCCTGCTCTTGGTAGTAGTTGTCCCATTTTTGTTGTTCAGTATTGGGCGAAAAGTTGACATCATTAACTTCTAGAGGTGGGCGTTGGATTAGAGCCAGGGCAGGAGGCGATACCGTAAATTCTCGATTTACCGCGGCATTCTCGATTACCGCCGCTCTCAAATTAGCGCCGCAGCGAGTATGTCTTGAAACGGATAAGCGCCGCAGTGGATATTTGGAAGAAGTTTTACTACACAAAATACCTATTTTGATGCATAAAAGCCTTACTTTTTAGTCAAAAGTGACCAAATTAGGTATCCGCTGTCAAATAATTTTTAGCCCAAACAAATAAGCGCCGCACTTCAGTTACCGCCGCTCTCGAATTAACGCCGCAGCGAGCTTCGCCTGAAACCGACTAGCGCCGCGGCGGTTAATTGAGAATTTACGGTATATCCTGGGACACATCCACCCGAAGGTCGGCACTTCCTGGAACAGTGTTGTCCAACACGCAAGGAGATTCCTGGTAGGCTGTGGCATCGGAAGCCGTATTAACATTGAACATATCCTGGGAAGCTGGGGTATCCTGAAAAGAGGCGCCATCATAATCCACCATCCTGGAATCGTTGCCACAGCTGTCGAATTCGCCCTCGAGGCGTTTACTCACGGTGGAACTACGGGGGAGTGGTGGTGAAGTGAGGACAAAGTCGGACTCACCCATGTTAACCGAGCGCTGAAGGTTGTCCGTGTTCACGGTAATTGTTGGTACGGCGGTAAGAATGCCCGTAATATCCAGGTCATCGAGTAGTTCGCCATCCTCCAGTGGAACCGAGGCAAAATAGTTTCGAAGGAGGTTTCTTTCATTTCTCTTGAAAGGCGTTAGATCATCGTCTGAGGTACCCACTGACGAAAGCCACTCTTCCACTCTGTCTTCAGCCCGTTTAACCCTAGCTGAGTACTGTTTGGACTTTTGATGTTCATCGAAGAGGGATAGTTAGAGGTCAGACATATTGTCAAAGTTGTCGTCCACCAAGGCCGAGTCAGCAGGCAACAGAGCAGAACGACCACTCGAACTAGGTCGTGAGTGGGTGGGTGTAATAAAAGAAGAAGCTCGGGAACCAGATCCCTTGTTGGCCGAGATCGGTTGGACCTTCTTTGTCTTGGCACCTCCGGACGGGTTTCGGTCGATGTTGAGTTGGTTCTTCAGCGCTTCCTCATTAAAAGCTGGGTAGTCGCCGACACTCGAGTCCATACTCTGTTGACGATGATGATGACCAGAATCCTGTATGTTCAATTAGTGGTCGCCACTGGAGTGTACTGGAACAGAAGGTGTGCTTCCTGTAACTGCTGGAGTGGAGGAGGAAGGCTCCGTGATGTTTCCTGTAAGGCCAGTCTGGGACGAGGACGATCTAACCGAGACTGGACGCGCGCTAGGTAAAGGTGTGATACGAGCAAAAGAAGTAGTAGGCTCACGTATTGGTGGCTTGGGAGGTTTAGGAATGACGTTAGCGACAAAGGTAGAACAACTTCTTGGCCTTAACCAGTCTTTTTATTTCGGACGTAGTGGAACCAGGCTCCAGGCCAATGCCTCTGGTTAGGTGGTTGAGGCGCGGAGGGGACAAGTTGTCAACGGTACGTGTGAGGAGGACTTTAGAGCCAGGCGAGATATGCTGGTGACGTTTTCGGTTCCGAATGAACTGGTCCTTGAATGGTATCGGTTGACGTGGTTTCCTGTTAGGATACATTTTCGAAACGTTGTAGAGTGGGAGAACACCAAACGGGACAAAATAAATAAATAAATGGTTATGCCTGACCAGACGCGATATAAAAGGCCAATTCGAAAACCTTCGTCGTGAATGACGCAAACACAAGTAGGTGGTGGTGAGGTAGTGAAAGTGCGCTTATCAGCTGGACTGTAACGCCACCAAAACGGGCACCACAGAATGACCCGAGGGCCCCACCAGGTTGGGGACCTAAACCCGTGGACCAGGAGGTGTGGATTTAGGGAATACTGAAAAAGAGAGGATAATCCTGAAACTAGATGTGCCACCAGATGCCAGACAAGAAACCGACCACACCGGGATGACAGGCCAGGCCAGAAACCAGGACGGTGCCTTCGTTTCACAGAGTGGCAAGAACCGGGCAGAAAGGCGACCACGCGTACCAGGGAGTAATGCCAAAGAAAGAAAGGTCGGGATATACCAGCAGAAGGTCCGAAGCGAACGGAATAGACACCAAAGATATTTGGCCAAAGTCGAAAACACACGAGTTGGTGTAGACGAGGGCAGTCAGCAGCGTGGTGAGAGCGATAAATGACTAAGTCGAACAGACGACGAGAGAGGTGAACGCGTGTTGCTGTCAGTGCGAGAGCAGATGTGAGCGCGAGCACAGCTCGAAGACGAAGTGAGAAGTTGTCTCTGAGAAAAGCTCTGTGTGACTTATACACATGTTCGAGCACTTACTCATGCCGAACAGGAAAATATTGAAAACTCCATTGTCCACATGGTTGCAGTGGATTTTCAACCTGTTTCGGTGGTTGAAAATGTCGGGTTTCGGAAACTCTGCAGAGCACTCAATCCAGCGTTTCATCATATTAATCGCCAACGAGCAACCCAACTTATTCATGACAAATATGAAAAAGTTCAACCGGTAATGGCCGAATTTATTAATCAAGCAGATGAAATGTCGCTTACTGCCGATGCTTGGCAATCCGATGCACTTCAGCATCATTTGACGGTTACTGCACATTACATGGTTGGAAAGAATTTGCACGAAACGCGTCTTGGAACCCGGCCAATCAACAAAGAAGACGCCGATAGCATTGCTCCTACGATTGAGGGAATACTACGAGACTGGAACATCTCCAAAGAGAAAATCATCTGTGTGGTGACTGACAACGGAGGTGGAATGCCTGCTGCGATTGAAAAATTGGGACTGATACGTATTCCTTGCACTGCACATACTCTGAATTTGGAAGTGAACAATTTATTTCAATCTCCGATGGCCAAAGACCTCTTTGCAAAAGCTCAAAAAGTTGTTTCGTATTTCCGTGACAGTGCACCTTCAAAACATGCCCTTGATGAAATTCAGAAAACGGTGATGAATCAGGAGACTCCACTAGAGTTGCTCGGATGGATGGAGGTTCGTTGGAACACTCGACTATTCATGTTGCGCAGAATTTCCCGTTTGAAGCCTGCGATAAACGCTTATTGGTCTAACAATGACAAAAGTCCTATTTTGACCAATGAAGACTTTTTGCTTATTAAAGACTTGGTCAAAATTTTAGAAGCAATTGAAAAAATCACGAATGATTTATCCGGTAGCAAGTATCCTACTCTATCAATGGTGATTCCTTTGATCAATTCCGCTGTTAAGTTGTTGAACTTATATGAGTTTGTTCCTCAAGAAAAAAGAGCGAACAAGTCATATTCCAGAAAAGTATCAACTTGTTAGTAAAGATGGCCAAAAAATTAGCCGAGAACTTGCTTCTATTTTGAAAAATAGATTCAAGAACGACTGGAAACCAAGCAAACGACCAATCCAGTATGACGTCGAAGGACTTGAACTCATGAGAGAAGCCACTGTAATGGATGCTCGCTTCAAAGCGAAACTTTTTGATGATCCCAACAAAGCTCAACGTGCACGCCTCAATATTATTAATCAATTGAACTCTATTGTTGATTCGAATGTGGGTGAAGAACAATGTTCCGAGAAAGAAAATGAGCCGAGCAAAGAAATGGATTTGTTTGATTTTCCGATCTTTACAACTTGTCGAACAGTGATGAGCAGGACGGTGGTAAACTGTTTGACGACTATTTGGCTGCCCCTATGTTGTCCCAATCCTCAAATGCTCTAGATCAAATTGAACGTATTTCTATGGGCAAGTATAATGATGCTTTTGTTCGATTGCAAAGAAAATATTTTTGCATTCCCGCTACGTCTGCCCCATCTGAACGGGTTTTTTCTTCTGCCGGATACATATCATCAGACAGACGAAATCGAACTGGCAACGATCTGCTGAATGAGTTGGTTTTTTTAAACCACGCTCTTCCAATTTATGAGGATATTCAGAAAACCCAAAACTGATTTAGACATCGCTTTGTATTACTAATTTTTACGATAATCTTGTAATCAATTCATTTCTTATAAAACATTCTTTGTATTGCTTCATGAAACATTTATAATACATTTTTTACCATTGATCTAATAAACATTGCATATCCAAATGATCCTTTTCAATTGATGAACTGTGGGGACAACTAGAAAATATGCATCTTCGGATTTAAAAAAATTGTTTAGTATTCGAATATTTATCAAATATTTGAATATTATTCGCGAATATTCGAATAGCAAATTTTGAAATCTGGCCATTATTCGAATATCTTGGTATTCGAATACTGTGGGAAAATCCTATTCGAATATTCGTAAATAACATCACTAGTCGAGGTGGTTCCCATTTAGAAGTCCGATACGAACCGCGGTTCAGATGCCGATTAGTCGGAGAATGAGCTTTTAGCACCACCGACGTATCACATCCCGTTCCTGCCCTTGATAAAAACGGAGGCGGCTAAAACGAAAATTCGGGCCGTATTCAACGCCTCTTCAAGCAGTGCGGCAAGTAAGTCCCTAAATCAATGTTTGTATAAAAGTCCAGTGGCCAACTGCGATCTATTCAAGTGCCTACTTAAGATACCCACGGCACCTATTCTAATGACTACCGATCTCAAAAAGAGTTTTCTTCAGATATGAATAGAGCTCAGGGACAGGGATTTATTTCGGTATTACTGGTTTAGCGACATCTCCGATAAATTTCCAACACTGTACAGAATGAAAGTAGTGCTGTTTGGCGCAGTGTGCAGCCCGGGTATATTGGGTGCAGTATTGGAACAACACCATGCTGCTTCCTGCAAACATACCCATCACAAAAGACACATCAAAAGACACAGAACTACACATCTATTGCGACGCCAATCTTACGGGACTAGTTGCAGTGGCCTACACCAGAACGTCATCAATATCCGATGTTCAGTACCTCCTCTGCTCAGTAGGTAAACTAGCTCCACAGAAAGAGGGCACAGTGCCAAGATTGGAATTGTGTGCCACAGTCATGGGTGTTGAGATGAAGACCAATATCCTGAGCAAATGGATAGTACACTGTACTAAGTACAGCCAAGTTCAGTTTACCTTTATTCAGACTCTCAAATCACGCTTCACCGACTGAACAACGATCACCAGAAATATCAACTATATGTGGCCAGAAGCATCAATAAAATCCAAACCTAGTGAAAAAGCAAAACCCATTGGGCATACGTCAACACGAAAAGGGAACCGGCCGATTTTATCATACGGGGCTCTGCACTGCAGACAAATTTATAGCCAACCGATTGTGGTGGAATGGTAGGGTTATGATTTGGGACGAGATACCCAAAGAAAAGTTTGAGGACGAAAAGTAGCTCTATCCGGTTCATTTTCTACAAGAAGAGATAAATATCTACAAAGAGCTACTTGCCGAAACAATCGAGACAGCCCGGACACAATTGTTAGGTTAAAAGCTTTATTGATAATAAATAGAAGGCAGACAGAATTAGGCAGTAAGAAAAGATTGGGAGCGCGAGTCGCCAATGATTCTTCTAGGATATGAGCCACCAGATATTTAGAAGGAGATGACACACAGTCGAGTCCACCAAGTAAACGGCCACAAAGGCAAATAGACACAAAGTCTGGAAAGGAAGAGGCAAATTAGCACAGGTCACAAAGACAGCCGATCAATACACATACGGGGCATACAATGATTGATCACTTCAGCACTCGTGCTTATAAAGGCAGAGGAGAGTGACTATGTTCACACTAGTAACGATCGGTGAACGATGACTTCACCCTGACTCAGAACGACTCTGAGTGGTCAGTGTGAGGGAGCCACTATCTTGACAATAATTGCTCAAAGAGCGGAATCAAAAAAGCGAACAGGAATGGAGACTGGTCGAGGCTGAACATGAAGCTTCCATCAGTCGGGAGGTTGTCACAGAAGCATGGCGGATCTTGCAGGGATGGTTGTTCTGCAAAGAAATCCAATTGATTCGGAGCAATTAAGAATTACCAAAGTGTTCAAAGTTACGTCAATGGGATTCATTCTTGGACAAGTGGGGAGTGTACCACTCCAAGAGTAAATGAAATCTATCAAGCGCGTTCTGAACAAGTTATCAACAAACCCGAATCCACGTGACTTACAGACATCTAAAATGGCCAATGTAGCAGATGACGGCTAGTCACTGCTTAGTACTACATCTATGACTCGACCTCATGTAGGTTCATCTATGTTCGACTTTATATAAACTCATCTCTCACTAATAAACATCACCATTCAATCCACATCCGTTACTGGTGGCAGCGGTGGTCGTTTACAAATTGTGTATTGAGACACATGCCTACTGAAGATGTGTACTGAGACACGATCCTTAAGAACAGTACACACAGTAGTACAGTACGTACTTTGTGAAAAAACTCTGAACAACGTATTCAAGCTCAAGACACGCGTGTGTTGCCAAGGGAAATATTTCTAAGTGATCGAGACGCGTGTTACACCGAGAGAAACGGTACAGAATGCATTCTGTAATCGCAAACCAATACTGAATATATTTAGTTTTTGAACAGGACACATTCAGTATTCATTTTATAAATTGCATTTTGTAAAAATATTGAATGTATATTGTAATTGATAATAGAATAGATTCTGTTTAAAAATTAACAGAATGCATCTGATATTTTAACTAAATCCATTTGGTATAAAGAAACATAATGCACTCGATATTAGTATCAAATATAATTTGTAGATTTACAGAATATATTTCGTAAATGATAAACAAAATATAAACTATAAAAATATAAAATGTAATCTGTTTCAAGTACAGAATATATTCAGTTTCTCAAAATTTCAAATATTATTTTTGATTGCTTACATGATATTGAATATAATCAGTATTTTAACAGAATGTAAATGATATATAAAAATGGAATACATTTTGTACTCGTACGAAATGTATTCACTATTTTTACAAATTCAATTTTGTTCTTGGTTTACAAGGTATATTCTGTATAGAAACAGTATCCATTCTGTTCAAGATATCAAATATATTATGTAATTTTAAAGGCTTTTTCAGCTAAAATTTACACCCGCAATAGAGAATATATTTTGTTTTTAAACAAAGTATGTTATGTTCCAAAATACAGAATATATTCTGTATAAAAGCTATCTGTAGATGCATCAAGATTCCTGGACCATTGTGAATAGACCACAAATCAAAACTTGGAAGTTGAGGAACAAAAACTGCGCCTTCCATGGTGTGTCGTAAAAGGCAAAATTTGGCTAAGTCCCATTTACAGAATATATTCTGTTATCTGATGCAACCACTGAAGTAAAATAGCCGACTTGAGTTACAATAGTCGACAGAGGGACAGTTTGCGAACGCAGACTGGCAGTCAGACAGCTGTTTGTCAAGCTGCAGACCTGTCCGCTCTCTCTCTCCGTTTTAACGAATTATCTGATTTCATTCAATTTTATCACTTTTATCATCTCTTAAATTACCTCTATCGTTCCTTCTCAATCAAGTATTCGTTTTACCGTAAGTTATCTTCAAAAACTTTTATATTTTTTTTTTATTAATTAGAAATATTTATTTTGCAGATGTATTTTGGTTTTCGATTTTCTCTTTTACCTTTGAAGTTCGATTGTTTTCAAGGATAATTTATTAAATGGTTTATGGTTTATTAAATGGTCTACTTTGTCTTTATCCATTCGCCTAATTCCGATTTATTGTCATCATTAAGGGAAAATTTACTTTGACAAGTATGCAATTGTGAATTTTAATGTTAAGCGAGCATATATCTAAAACGTTATTTTATTTTTAGGTAAATTTTATGTTAGTCATATATTTCTCTGAAATTATATTGGTTGAGTTCTGTCAACAAAGTGGGCATCGAGTTCCACTCCGATTATCAGTGGTCGTTCCGTTATTTGGTGCAAACGAAAGGCTATTTCTTTCAAGTTGCCAGAACAGAGCAGCAAATAATTCTTAAGACGAAACCGAATGTAGTCAAGATCTTAGAAGACCAGGGTTTAAAGCCGTTACAAACCGAAGATGGCGTAGGCAAATAATGTAGCCGTCAAAGAAACTCGCAGCAAAGAAGAAACTACAATTCAGATGTTAAACGTCCAAAAATCGAAAAAGTTCTAATGTCAAAGAAATAAATGTCGTCGAGAAATGCAGCTTTCTAGAAAATAACCACAAGACTCAAGTGACTTAAGTGAATCATTGTTCATTATTCACTGTGAATGCTCATTTGATTTTGTCGCAATCTCCCAGATCTTTATTCAAAATTCCACTAACTGCGATTAGTTGACAATTATAATTGTATTTTTCATATTTTGAGCTACACAATAAAGTATTTTGAGTATTAATTTTTGTGCCATTAATGCGAGTGCATACATGTATTGGAAAAACAAAGCACAATCAGTATATTTATCAAATATATTCAGTAACTGGCTATTAAATGGATTTTGTAAAATTACATGATATATCCAGTTGTGGTGGATAGGATGCATTCAGTAAAATTACAAAATGCTTTCTGTATAATTACTAGATGCATGCTGTAATTTTATCGAATGTATATTGTATCATTTCTCTCGGTGTACAACTTTGTGATTGTTGCCTCAAGAGATGTCTGACAAAGAAGACGAACCAGAGATAAAGATGATTCAAACAATTTCTGTTGCACCACCGACCCAAGAGAAAGGGGAACGAATTGACAAGTTTTTACGTTGATTTGAAATTGTGGCGACCGCATACAAATGGGACGACAGCAAAATGGCCAAACTGTCGCGGCCGTTTGTACGAGACGAAAAGATGATTTCTGAAATAGAAAATGCGTCTGATGAAAATCAGAAAGTCCTTCAAGTTGATAAAGGATGAGTTAACCAAGTTTCCACGAGAAGAGGTCCGAAAGTGGATCAAATCGTATCGTGTCAACACTGAGGATTTCGATTCGAGTGTTGCAGAAATTCGAAAGTTGGTGGAAATGGCTTACGCGAAGACCACTAAGAAAGAGATTTTTGAGCTGATCGTTCGGGACTTTTTGGCAGACAAACTTCCGAATTTTCTATATAAAGAGACAATCGGAGAAGATAGCGTGAACGAAATTATCCAACGTTTAAATAAAAAAACGATCTCAGCTAGGCCGTTGACAGTCAAACCGCGTACTAGTACAGTTGGACCAGGCCAAAGTCAAGGCAAGACGACATCTTTTGGAGAACGAAAGCCATTTACCCGTAACTGCTATGTTTGCGATCAACCTGGACATATCGCTAAGGATTGCTAATCGCAAAGTAAATGCCATTGGAATGGTAAATTTCGCAAAGGATGCACGACCACGACGGACAGTGAAAATTGAAAAAGAGGACGTATAAGGAATTTTGGATACCGGCGCAGTAGTGACGGTATTCCCGGTGAAAGACATCAAGGATATTGAGGGCCCAATTGAAGTGTTCGGGACTCCTACTGGCGGTCGTATAATGACAAAAGGCCCGATTAAGAAGCGATTCATACTCGAAGATATGGAGTTCGAACACGATGTCTACTTAGCCAATACGGAAGAGGCACTGATCGGAGCGGACTTGCTTAAGCAATATGAAGCGGTCATTTCGGTAGGAGACGGCTCAATTGTCTTTAAGAGCCCACCTAATGTATCTAAGTCACCCAATAAAGAAATGTCCAAATATGTGAAGGGTACTGAAAATAGGTTAGAAGGTGTAATCGAAGAAAACAAAGACCTGATGGCTTAGGAAAATGTGATCTTGTCAAACACAGTACTATGAACGATGACCAGATTGTGTGCATCAAAAATCGGAGAATCCCAGTGGCGTACATTGACAAGATATCAGACCATGTGCGTGAATTACTGGACACAGACATCATCGATGAGTCTTACAACGAGTACTGCTCTCCAATGGTACCAGTCAAAAAGGATGACGGCTTGATAGGGTTGGCAATTGATTTCCGAAAACTGAACGAGTTTTCCAAGAAAAATTCATTTCCTATGCCACGAATAGACGAAATATTGGAAAAAGTGGGGAACGCCACAATTTTCTCAAGACTTGACCTCACTAAAGGATATTATCAAATTTGTGTCAACGAGGAGGACAAAAAGAAAACTGCATTTTTCTTCAAAGGCAAACGCAAAGGCCATTTGGCCTAGCAACGGCACCCCATACATTTCAACGACTGATGATGATGATCCTAGGTGACCTGCCATTCGTACAATGTTACCTGGACGACATCATTATATTCTCGAGGAATATAGAAGTACATTTACGACACCTAGAAGAAGTGTTTAACAGAATCAGAAGCGCTAATCTACGACTGAACAAAAATAAATGTTCGTTTGGAAAAAAGGAGATTGAATTTCTCGGGTACAAGATCGACTAGGGCAAATTGTACCCTAACGATGAGAAGGATTTATAAGGAACTTTCCAACACCAAAATCAGGAAGGATGTTGAAAGGTTTTCTCGGACTGGTCAACTTTCTACGAGGTATGATCGATGACTTTGCTCAACTAGCACAACCACTCTTTACAGCAGCCAAAAAAAGCGTTTTGTCTGGTCAGAGCAGTGTGAAACTAACTTTAAACAATTGAAGGAGAAAATAGCTTCTCAACCAATAACGTATCTACCGGATTTGAAGAAACCATTTGTGGTCACTACCGACGCTTCGGACTTTGCGATGGGAGCGACATTGGCACAAGAAGTCGATGGTGAGAAGAGGATCATTGAGTTTATGAGTAAGACTTTTAACGAAACCGAGAAACGCTACTCGACGATTGAAATAGAAGCAACTGCCATATTAGTAGCACTGGAGAAATGGCAACATTTCCTACTAGGAGCAGAAATCACCATCGAGACGGACCACAAACCGATTCACTGGCTTCTTTCTAAGAAGGATTGCTCAGGAAAACTTGGACGAATGGCGTTGCGATTACAGGAATTCACCATCAAAGGGATCGAATATATTAAAGGTGATGAAAATATAATCGCGGACACTTTAAGCCGAATCGAGATTGCCATTATTCAAGCGATCTCTGGAGATACACCAAAGAAATTACAAACGTTATTAGAAAAAGATCCTAACAGATTCAAGCGAATGGATGGAAGAATTTTCCTTGTCGAAAAAGAATTGAAACGACTCTGCATCGAATCGGAAACTGAAAAAGATCAAATTCTTTTAGAAGTACATGATCTAAACGGACATCTCGGAACGTTTAAAACAATTGAAGAAATAAGAAAGAGATTCTACTGGCCAAATTGGAGGAAACAAGTAAAAGCTTACCTGAAAAACTGCATCAACTGTGCAATGAAAAAGGATGATCTAGAACCGAGCAAGGAGGAATTGTTTCCACTAGAAAGCATGGATGTACTAGAGAGAGAGAGTACAGATCGATCTGTGTGGGCCGTTATCAACATCAAACGGACAAAGACACTTCATAGTACTGCAGGACGCGTACAGCAAATGGCTAGAGGCAGCAGCACTAATGGAACAACACTAGTATAGAAACAATAGCAAATTGGCTGGAAGAAAAGGTGCCCTTCGGCGTACAAGCAAAGAACGACTAGGCTCACATCAAAAAATTATACGTTGCCCTATGGCTTCTTCTACGACCATCAACAATAATGAAAAATTACTAATCAAGTCTGAGTCTTCTGATACAATTCCAACAATTTCGCCCTTTGATGTGTCTTCACACTATTAAAAAAAAGATAGGAAATGGCAAACTTCAACTAATTGTAAATTTCCAAACAAAAAACGATGCTCGTCAAATTGGATTTCATCAGAAAACTGGGTTGTTAAAGTAAGTACATTAATATATCTGTAGGTTTAAGACGTTTATTTGTGCTTTTATAATAGACAGAGAATATTATTGAAATGTAGAAGAGACAGTTGAGAAGGTTTGAGAAAAATAGGATTTAGAGAAGTGTAGACAGCCAAGATTCGACCACCAGATGGAGCATTCGAGAGATGTCCAAAGATGAGATGAACAAGGTTGATAACCACCCTTCAGTCGAAACAACCAGAGTCAATCACCACAGATGGGAGATTAGGTTTAGGTACGAGACGAGGGAAGTAGAAGAATGGATGATATTAGAGAGAGTTCGAGAGAGATGGGTTCGAGATGACCACAGATGACCAAAGGAGTCCAGAGTCACACACGAATGCGGTGAAAGGTGATAGTTCAAAAAGGAGTTCGAGATGACCACTGATGACCAAGGTGTCCAGAGCCACACACGAATGCGGTGAAAGATGATGGTTCAAGAAAGAGTTTGAGATGACTCAGGTCGAGACCAGGAGACGGGAGATTCAGGGACGCTTTGATGAAATGCTGTGACCACAATTCAGGCGAAAGAAGAATCTTTAAGAACGAACAAGAGAAATGAGTGGACTTTGAAGTCTCAACAACAGTTGATCCAATCAAAGTAATAGATTAGATGATATCGAGACAGAGAGTGACCGCTTGATCTGTTCACACAATCACGGGAATCAAGTTGAGTAAACAGCAATGACAATCTTCTAGAGCGGCCGCTCCAGTTTGTCTCTGCTGAAGCTTTGACAACTGGAGAGGGCATTTTTATATTAAAACCAAGAGCCTTATTGACCATTTGGGGAAATACAGAGAGGAGTGTAGAAGTTTGTTGTATAGAGAGAATGAGCAGAGTGTGCTATTAATAATTAATAAAAGAAGAAAACAATTCATTTGATGTTTGTTTGTGCGTGTGTGAAGTGCAGCATCAACATTCGCTACCTTACTTATCGAGTTACATCTGTATAGGTTGCGTCGAAATGTGGTAAACAAAGTCGTAAAACTGGCATGAAATCTTTTTGCCTTTTTCAAGGGAGATGGTTAGTGAGTGTATGTTAAGTGATCAATATGCATGGTAACTGTAATCTAAGATCTCAATATTTGTGATACTTAAGAGATTTTCATAACAGACATCCACTCAAACCGATCACCATCCAATTAAGCTGACTTGAACAACACTGTTGCAATGCACACTGATCGTACGACTAGATATAACCTCGCTTTTAAACATCTCACATGAGTCAGCGTGCAAAAATCGAGCTTGCTACCTGACAAAAATAGCTAAAGACTGACTAACGTAAACATATTACAGTCACTGGAATGAATCAGCAAAAGCAAATAATGTTTCTAAGTCCAAACAATAAGAAGAAACTGTAATTTATACGTTAATTCAATTTAACTTTTAGAACGTTAATGGAGGGAAGATTTTTACGAGATAAGAGAAATGCTAATCATTATACGACCCTAAAAGAAAGAGAGAGAAGAGATGGACTAATCATTTATTCAAATAAGAAGTAAAATCAAAAATACATAGAGGGAAAAATATAAAATATAAATTAATAATAATAAAATAATATATAATTTAATCTGCCAATTAAATTTAACAAAATATGAAATTTTTGAGTTGTGTGAAATAATTTGCACATGACATATCCATTATATCTATTTTATTTAGTATCTAAATTAAGTTTTAACTAGATGCAAAAAGATTTAATAGTTTTTAATTTTTTCCATATTTCTCATTTTAGTTTAACGCAGTCAAAATAATTTGCGTATCGCAGAATTTATGCAGAGTCAGTTTGATAAAAATTCAATGGCGGAATTTAGTGAAGAAAGCTGGACCAAAAAATTATATCAAAACTTAAATTAAAATAAATACATTCGAACATATGACGGCGGAAATTTTATTCCAACTAGACTTGTGAAAATGTAAAGTTTAACTATACATCAATATGTATTTTCGAATGAAAATGATGCGTTTCTTGGCTATAATGTGTGGTGAGAACGAAGAATCAATCATAGAATCGGTTGAAAAAATTTCGCTATATCATTTCTTCTTATCAACAAAAATAATTTTACATTAAGGCCGTTTTCAGTAATGCAAAAGCATATGTTATCATTTACACAAGAGTATGATGAAATGAGCCAAAGGTGAAGAGAGTATTTATGTGACACGTTCCAGAACGAAATCAGTTTATTTCAAGATGGATGGTATTTTTATGAAACGGTTCACTTTCAAATACTGCTGGTTTTCCCATCAAGATTATCAAAAAAGTCAACTTAAACTTGCTATCAAGGTCTGTATAGAGTTATTTTAAAGGAAATTTTTTACTATTAAATTTGATTTCATTTACAGGTCTGGCGATTGGACAGTTGCGAAATGGAGTCTGCTCCTGAAACACATATAGAGCAGAAAACGAATGTTATTCTTTCGACAAACATAATGCTTGCCATCTCTAGTTATCCAGTGGAAAAATCTAATCATGCTTTCATTGAAAATGTATCTTATATTATCTTTTAAATCATTATCTATTTTGCTTTTTAACTCATGTAAATTTGTTTGAAATACTATTTATAAATATTTATCCTTGTCCAAATGTGAACAATGTTTAATGGAAGCGTGCGCCCCAACATAGGGTCAAAACTCGGGGGCTCAAAACTTGTTCTTGATTTATTTGTTTTAATTTTAATTTGCAAATAAAAGAAACTTAAAAAATGCTTTATTAATGCTATAGACTATTTAAAAATGTATTTTTAAAAAAATTGTATTAAACAAAAATTTAAATAAAATAAAGAAATTTAAGACGAGTAGATATACTATTTTGAATGCAAAAAATTTAACATACAGTAAAGTTCCGTTAATTCGTACATCCTCTAATTCGAATGCCTCCTTTAATTCGTAATTAGAAGCTAAAATCGGCTCAGTGCGTCTAATTCGCTACCTTTCACTGTACAAATCGTTCCGTTAATTCGAAAAAATTCCTATAAATCGAAATTCGAAGGGGATTTTTTACCTAATTCGAAGGCAAATTTTTATAAATAAATTGAATTTACTCAGTCTAATTGTTCAATTTGCAAATATTATCAGTTTCCTATGAAATGAAAGTAAAGTGAGTTGTATTATGACCCCTTGCATCTTCAAATTCACTTTTTCGCCATGACAACAATTGGGTATATAGAATTTATCTGATCATGTTAAGTTAAGAAATTGAGTGAATGAAGTTGTCAGGTAATTTTTGTCATTGCTTGTGTAAGGAATTGAGAATCGAATATGCAATGTGCAACCAAATTCATTTTTCTCCAAGTCCCCCAACTTAGTCATATTCCTGATCAATGATAATTTCTAATCTCTAAATCTTTCTAACCTCTAACCTCTTTGTTTTGCCAAAAATCCACCGTATATTTCTTAGATTCGACATATTTACAGTTTAAACAATTGTTCCGACAACAAAACAGAAATTTCTTTAATCTCCTGACAATTTGACATCTAAGATGAATCTGATCAACAACATTAATTTACCTCAAAATGAAAAAGATCAAATTGCTTGAACACCTTGTCGTCCATCTTCAAGTAAAGATGATGTAGGAAGCAAGCTCAAGATGAGCCATTATCAAGATTATTAACCAATCGGATCCACTGTCGAAGGTGCGACCCAAACTATTACGAGTTCAATCTGAGCCCGTGAGTCGGACACAAAACTTACGCTATACCTGATAACCAATTTTATCAGAAAATGAAAGTTTACAACTACTAGGTGTTTTGGCTGAACTTTTGAACTATCTAATAGTTAAATCTAATAGGCAACGAACTTCATTTTCTAAAGTTTTTCATATTTTGTGGTCGATATATGTTATAATTCGTTGTTAGATTGATTTTGAGACATTTTTTAACGTTTATAGTATACCCATATTGAAAATAACTGCAAAAAACAAAAGTTCCTCTAATTCGAAATTCGAAGTAAAATTTACGATTGGTATCCCTGCAACTTCGAATTAACGGAACTTTACTGTAGTAACATTGTAAATATATAGCAGTCACTGGTTACCATTGGCAATAGCAGACGCTGGTTACCATTGTCAATAGCATACACTGGTTACCATTGTAAATAACATACACTGGTTACCATTATCAATAGCAGACACTGGTTACCATTATCAATAGCATACACTGGTTACCATTGTCAATAGCAGACACTGGTTACCATTGTCAATAGCATACACTGGTTACCATTATCAATAGCAGACACTGGTTACCATTATCAATAGCATACACTGGTTATCATTATCAATCGTTCGATTAAGCCACCTTTCAACTTAGGCACTGTAGATTGAAAGATCCACTTGATTGGTCGGGTGGGGAAATAGTCGGTGTTAGGCAGATCTTGAAACTGGCGCAAGATTTCTTTGGAACATTTGACAAAACCTGTGCCATTGTCGTTGTAGATGTTTGAAGGAGGACCGCCAATGTGCCCAAATGCACTGATGCAGATGCATCCAAAACGGAGTCTGTATCCGTTGACATAACCAACTCCAAGTGCACGGCACGAGAGTTAGCACAAGTGATGATCATGATGTAGTACTCTCCCTGAAGACTGTCAACGATATAGAACGGTTTAAAGAAATCAACTCCAATATTTTCAAACGCGAATTTCGTGTTGTTCGGCTCTCCATTTCGGTAATGGAGCAGCGGGAGTGCTTAATAAGGCTTGGCGCATAGATTTGCAGATCGAACATCGATAGATGATTTTCCTCGCAAGTCAACGAAATCAAGGTATAAAGAAGTCATCGCAAATGATGGACAAATTGGTTTCCAACTGGAGATGACCCATTTGCACATGAGCGTCCAATACGAGTGCATGGGCGAGACCACTCTGAGGAGAGATGACAATTGGGCATCGTTGATAGTATGTAATGTTCGTTGCGTAGTCGGGAATGCGACTCTTTAATCGTAGAAAATCGTTTTCATTAATGAAGACTGGATACTGTGCTTGCTCGGACTTCTTCTGAAGTGGTTTGCAAGCTTTGATCAACAGAAATTTGGTCGAGTATGATCGGGCTTGGCTGACGAGTTGGCTGCGCAACTCGACCTGATGGTCGTTTGCTGTACATGACTGAAGTGCGCCAATGAGATTGAGTATAGTTGGGGCTCCGTCGAGGAGCTCATTGACGCCATCCAAGAATGCGTTTGGTGCCAGCGGGACACAAATCCGGTTCACATGAACTGGTGGTTCGAGACATACCGTGTTCTCGATCAAACATTGTGGCGCCTTCAGCCATTCTTGTCGTGGGTTCTATTGAATCATCGTGGCACCACGAGTAAGAATATCTGCAATATTTTCACTGGATGACACGTGTTTGTACGTAGCCTTCACGGCTGGCTTGATTGCCACACTCGTGGCGCAATAGCTGGAGTGAGACCATTGATTGGTCCATTTAGACGGGACACAGTGATTGTCGGATAACTCCAGACCACCACATGGTTCACTGGGATGGTGTCGGTAATCTTCTTGACACATTTGATTCCGAGTGCAACGGCTTTAAGTTCACCGTCAGAAGTAGTGCAGGGTTTGATGAGTTTGGATCGTGATGAAGAATTGAAATGTGACGAGTCGCCATTGACATCAAATAGTAGATCGCACCGATTGCATTTTTGTTGGCATCCGCGAACACATGAAGCACAATGGTGTCATTGGGGGACAAACCGCGGCAATTTCATTTGAGTGATTTGAGGAAATTCGCGGACCAACTTCCCAATCTGGGATCGAAATCTTTCAGACAACTCCTCGTCCCAACCAAGATTCTGCAACCAAACCTCTTTGAGAATTAATCTAAACTTGGGAGCGAATGTGGGTGTGAAAAATCCGATTGGATCGTAGATCGACGATAGCACGGACGATAGCTCTCGTTTGGTGGTCGCATCTTTTGGCGCCTCAACCGATGGCACAGAGAGGTGATCTTCTTTAACATTCAACATAATGCCCATTACTTTGATCACAGATAGAGCATCTGGCAACCATTCTTTATCGAGTTCGTTGTTGGATCGCCGCTTTCGAATGTTCATTCCTGCTTCACGGATGCACTTAATTGCTTGCCCAACCTCTCTCTTATTGGTACGATCTCGTTTGACCCAAATCCTATTTCTCATCACTAACGGCTTTATCTGGTAATACAACTAGTGGTTTCCTGCTCTCTCAAGTTTCCTGACTTGGAGGTCTGTGTGACCAAATTACTTTTCCTCATTTCCTGTTCTTATTTATCCCACCATTATATTGCTTTTAACTAACAAATTTTGAACAGATTCATATTCTACAAAAGCTGGTCCAACACTTGACTGCAGTTTCTAAAGGACTGTTCTAACAATTGTGAGGATATTGGACATGACTTGACGATTGACCTCATAAACATCGGTGTTCGGGGGTGCCACTGCATCCAGTAGTCTTACTCTATCTTGAGCCATCTACAATAGAAATTACCTATTTCTAACATAGTAATGAGTTCGTAAAAATTCGAATTCTTTTTATTTCTCAGTAAATTATGGCAGTCTTCACATCTCATGCCTATGAGCAGTTGAAAGACAATTTAATAACTAGCTTTTGCGGAGAATACTCGTCCAATCCATTTGACAAATCATTAAATTGCATTTGGTCTAGCAAACACCAAACGTCGTCATATCTGAAATCACTATCACCCAAGTCTCAAATGCATTGGACAATCGTCATATAATAATTTTTCTTTATCAACCTTAAGCCGAGCAACCGTCAAACCATCTCAAATGCATTGGATAATTTGTTTCTTGTGGATTTCGCTCAATTTACCTTAAATAGAACGGACCAATTTATCTCAAATGCATTAGACAGTTCTGAGATTCTTTAAAAACCTTCTTAGAAAGCGAAAGTCAGAGATTCTTAGATTGAGAGAGTCACGATCACAGATAAAGTCTCAGTAATTTGACAAAAATAGTCCAACCTGTTAGACAAAGCACTGGCAGAGATTAAAGTCTACTTTGATTGAGAAATGTTTCATATCGATTGGAGCTTTATCTAGTTTACAGGACTGAAAGTTATACCAAGGGTACGGGTTACGTGTAAATAAAATTCGAATTCACTGTTCTCGAGTCTCATATTGTTATGGGATGCTTCAGGTCAGTTTCATTGCAATTAGAAGAAAATTTGCCCAATTAATTAAACTAAAAAAAGTGCAAATGCATCTGATTAATCGTCCACGATGACCATTCAAACACAATCACCACAACATGCTAATTTGAAGACAGTCTAATCTATTGGACAAATGAGTGGGGGAGAAAATTCTATTATAATTTTTGTCAAATGGATTGAACATGTGAATCAGTTCTAGGTTTTTGGGTGTTCCAAAAATCGTTGCGTTTGATGGTGTTTGTTTGCGGTTGTTTTTGCGGTTTGTTGTGGTCGTGGTGTGGCAACACTGAATGAAGGTCTAGTTCAGAAATTTCGTCACTTTCTCCAAATGGTTGATAAACTGAAGAGGCAGTATCGCATAGATCAATAGGATCAATAGCAATACAAAGATCAGTACGTTGAGTAGGCACATAAGTGAGTGTCGACGTGATTTCGCAGTGACTGTCACTTGAACGATTGGCGTTACGTGTTCGCACTTCTTTCCACCCTCGCACATAGAGAGAATGCCTAGCTTATCTTATGGGCGGGAGGACTTACGCTTACTGAACGGACATTGACGCTTTTTCTGTTTAAAACGATTTATTTCAATACTAGTGTCAAATTCTACAAATTCGACACAGTACACGGCGAGAGTTTCTTGCTTAGAGTCACGGTGTGTTAGGTTGATCAGACCTAGCTGTAAGGAGATACTTTCTGGCTGGTTGATGATGGTGTAGGGTTGCTTGGGCAGAATCGGCTCACTACTCTGAACAGACAGAATAGTGTAGGGACCTAGCTTGACTTGGGTCCTAGGGTCCTAGCTACGGCAATCGGCTGACCGGAACCTAGATTGGGTCCGGACACGGCAATGGGAACTTGAAGTTGACTTTGACTCGGGTTCGGGACCATAGAACTGGGTTCGGGCTGGTTGCTGGCTGGTTCTGCTTCTGCTTGACTCCTTGCTGGTAAATGAGTGATCTGCTGGTCGTGAGTGGTCAGGCTTATATACCCAGTTGGCGGCTTTCTTCGGTGTTGGACTTTGTCCCCAATACACCTCCACTCACCTCCATTTCGGAATCTGTGGTCAATTGTCTCCATTTTCTGGACAATGATTTCACGCCTCTTTCACATTGGGTAATGCCATTGTTCGCCAGTAGATTCATGTGGGTTTTCCCGTGTTTTGCTTCCGGGTTCTGCTACTCTTGGCAGTTCGCGGTGGAGCGTATAGGTTTTCGATGTCTTCGATCATTGTTGGTGTTTTTCTGGTGAACTCATGAACTCTAAGACTCTCTCCTTGTACTGTATCGAGGGTAAGCATTAGTGTGTGTTGTGTGTGTATGACTACCACGTTGGAGCGGCCAATCATAGTTTGTTTTGAGTGTGGAAATAGCTGCTGCTCGACGCTTTGGGTGTAAATAGTTGCTTTTGTTATGATCCCCTCTGCTCGGCGCAATGCTCCACTGCTGGTGTGTATTTGGTGTATTTTGTGTGCTTCAACTTTCGGCGGGAACTACTTTAAGGGGAGAGAAAAAGAAAAATTTTGCAAGGTGCGGTAGAGATGTAGTGTGTCTACATCATATCGATTGGAGCTTTATCTAGTTTACAGGACTGAAAGTTATACCAAGGGTACGGGTTACGTGTAAATAAAATTCGAATTCACTGTTCTCGAGTCTCATATTGTTATGGGATGCTTCAGGTCAGTTTCATTGCAATTAGAAGAAAATTTGCCCAATTAATTAAACTAAAAAAAGTGCAAATGCATCTGATTAATCGTCCACGATGACCATTCAAACACAATCACCACAACATGCTAATTTGAAGACAGTCTAATCTATTGGACAAATGAGTGGGGGAGAAAATTCTATTATAATTTTTGTCAAATGGATTGAACATATATGTCAATTATCGTCGCACACAAGCTTGACATATTAAAACATTATTTAATTTCAATTTTAATTAATTCCTGAATATTTTAGCAAAAATCTCATACCAATATGAGATATTTCCAGCGAATTTTAGTCGAGTAGATGTAGTCGTCTAATGCATTTTTGAAGTTGTGAAATCCACATCCAGCACCATGATTACATGGTACGCTTGAGTTGGAAATAGCTTGAGAAAAGCCTTCAAAAAATTGTCCAATACATTGGAAAAATCAATAAATCGAGAATAATCTAATTCTGGCCAAAATCAAACACTCGAGTGCATTTACAAACGTCTCATATGCTTAGGACACAAACAAACACATTTTATGGGTCAAGCCACACAGGAACACAAGTCTAGAATAAATTTGAAATTTTTCCAATACATTAGACAGAACAGATAAATCGAGTAAAATCAAATTCTGCTCAAAATCACAGACTCGAATGCACCAACGTCACATACTCAGTTAAAGACAGTTTATCTATTGGACAAAAAAAGAAAATAGATTGGGGAAGAAAAGTAGATTTTTCTTTTATCTACTGGATTGGACATTAGTTTTACTTACGTCTCATACTGATATATAAGTTTGAAAGATTTAAAAAATCATTTAATTTTAATTTTAAATAATTCTTGAATATTTTACCAAAAATCTCATACCATTATGAGATATTTCCAGCAAGTTTATAATCAGCTTCAGTCGAGTAGACTTGTCCAATGCATTTGAAAGTACATCCATGTAGTGTCATCCATGTTATCACATGAGTTGGACTTAACTTAAGAAAAGTTTACAAAAAAAATTATCCAATACGTTGGACAAATCATTAAATCGAAAGGAATCGAATGAATGCTTAAAATCAAAAACTACTTCCTTAATAAACGTCTCATATGCTTTGGACACAAACAAAATTTAATTTATGGTTATTTCGTTTTAGAGAAGACTCGTCCAATGCATTTGGAAGTTGTGTAATCCACAGCACCATGATTACAGGGTAGGCTTGGAAATGCGATAGTTGGAAATGGCTTGAGAAAAGCCTCCAAATTTTGTCTAATACATTGGACAAATCTATAAATCGAGAAAAATCCAATTCTGCCCAAAATCAAACGAATGCATTTATAAACGTCTCATATACTTTTGACACAAACAAACACTCATTTTATGTTCTGGAAACCCAGGAAAACAAGTCTAAAATACTTTTGGGATTTTTTCCAATACATTGGATAGACGATAAATCTAGAGAAATCAAATTCAAATAGTCCAAAGGACTGGAAACAATCGTCACAAACGTCTCATATCGATATGGGATGTTTCAATACAGTTTTATAACCTGCTCTACTCGTAGTACACTCGTCCAGTTCATCAGACAACTTTCAAAAGCATTTAGGGATAGCAATATCCACAATCACCATCACCAAGCTTGAGTTGAACTCGGCAAGAGAAAGCCGTCAAATTTTGTCTAATACATTAGACGGATCTATAAATTAAGTGAAATCAAAATCTGCTCAAAATCACCGACTCGAATGCATTTATAAACGTCTCATATGCTTTGGACACAAACAAACACTCATTTTATGTTCTGGAAACCCAGGAAAACAAGTCTAAAATACTTTTGAGATTTTTCAAATACATTGGACAGAACTACAAATCAAGAGAAACCAAATTCAGCGTATCCCAAGGACTTGGCACAAACGTCACTAACCTCTCATACCCATATGAGATGTTGCAACACAGATTTATAACCCTATTTACTCGAAGTACTCTTCCAATACATTAGACATGGTTTAAATGCATTTGTTGATAGCGTTATCCACAGTCACCATGACTGAAAAAGGCATAAACTCATTTGACAAAATGTCCAATCTATTGGACGAAACTGCTGTACCAATTACACAGATAGATTATGAGCAGATTGACAATCTAAAAGTTTCATATCGATTAGAGCAAGTTCCTTGTTAACAGGACCCGCTTCGAGAAGCAATCGCTTGTTCCAAATGGAGCATAGGTCTTCTCTCATTTGCATTAGATATAAAATTAACTAAAGTTCAGCACTACAGGTGACACCACAAACCACGGACTATGTCCACACAACTGACCATTATATCCTCACCCTCTTACTCTCACTGTACAACTGCAGTCGCTCACCCTCTCCGCATGTCGACTATTGCAACCTTGCCTACGCTCCACGGAAGCCAGACACAAACATGCGGTTTTCACTTTCCTTCTCGCTTCGGTTGCCTCAACAACAACTCCTGCTGGCTATCATTTGTATTGTTCCATAACTCTGGACTGAATCAACCTACCGACTCAATTCCAACGCCGATCATCATCACTCGACTACTTCTCACAACCTACCAAGTTTCATCACCTTGCATCACCTGGATCCTACCGAACTGGACATCACCTCTTTGGTTTGCTTCCTCCACGCTGTGTTAATCACGTGTTTTGTGTGAATTTTGTGCTTCTGGATCGATATCAACTTTCCTGGATCGAGTTCCACTCATATTCTTCATCCTCAACTATCCCTCCACTCGTTTCCTATCTCTCTTTCCCATCTACACCATCAGAATCCACCTAATTGGTATGTCTATCCTTGTTTTGTATTGGTGGTATCGCTGTTGCTGTTGCCACGTTGCCTTTTTTCCTTCCTGCTCTCGAAATTTCTAGATTTTTCTAGACTCATCTGTGCTGTTTCCATGGTGCGGCATTCTGTTGGGGGCAGCAGCGCCCCCGATTCTGTGTTAAATTCTTTTTAATTAATTCTTTTTTAATTCTGCTTCAATTCTGAACAACCCTATCCCTCTCCCGTTCCAAATTCCTTAAATTCCTTGTCTCTATGCTCCATTTTAGCCTGAGAAATAACCGGATTTTTCTCAAACCTATTTGAGATTTTTTCATTTGCATTTGAGATGGTGAATTTCTCGCCTGACTTGCTCTTACTGAGTCCTTGTGTTAGACAAGGGTCTCAACACATTTGACGGTCTATTCACAATTGTCAGCTCTCTGTGGGCAATTTTGAAATTTGTCCAACTCATATGAGAAAATTTTTTTCTTCTGAACACGCTGTTTTCATTTCTAATGGACTTGTGCAAAGTCCCTATCAAGTCCTAGGGCTTACGGCACGTAAATTTACACCAGTATAGCCTCCGATAGCTAAATAGGGTTAGTCCAACACATTTGAGCAAAATTCCTTAATCGATTCTTAGGATTCTTGCATTTTATTTATTTTCCCCTTACTCCCTGTGATTCTCACAATTGTCCAATGCATATGTGAGATGTTTATTCGTAACAGTCACTCTGATTGTATCGAATGTAATCTGCAGCCTTCACAAACTCATATAAGACGATTTAAGCAATCCGTTTCTGCATTACAAATTGTTGACTTTACAGTTTTGTCCAATGCTTATGAGATTTCGGTCATCTTGACTTGCAGACTCTATCTAATCTAATGGGGAAATATCTCTCGCATGTTAGCCTGGCAGTTTCTATTGTATTGGACTAGATTTTAGGACTAAAGAGTGCTAAGAAACAGCCAAAATTCATCTCATATCTGTATGAGATTTTTCCTCAAAGAGAATTTCTGCTATATTGTTTCTATGTTGGGCTCTATCACACCTCTGTGACAGCTGTGCGTTGCCAGATTTTTCTCTAAGCTATTTGAGGATTTTCATTTGAATATGAAATGGTGAATTTTTCGAATAACTTGCTCTTACTGAGTCTTATGAGTTTTACAGGCTTCCCATGCTCATATGAGACGCTTTATGTGATCTCTGATTAGTTCTCTTTAGACAATTTTGAATTTTCAAATTTGTCTAACTCATTTGAGAAAAACCAAATTTTTCAAAATGCGAGTTTTTTTTCAAACGGTATTCTCACAACCCTTTTGACTATGTTTCAAAGGGAAGCTTACCTTGTAAGGCTAAATTCCATCTGTTTTCAGTCTGTTTGACACATTTGAGGTTTAGGCAAACCATCTTTCTTAGATCACACATATTATCAGCTATATTGTCAGCTTCACTTGCATATTTTCCCAATGCATTTGAGAGAACTATTCCCACTTAAATCCCCTCCCTCCCTGAGCCCCTCTACCCCCGCACCCAATACCTCTCCATCCATTTCATAGACAACTCAGACATCGATCATTTGCCGTCATGAATGCAACAGAAATGAGAGTGTTACCTCTGCACTCACGCATCACTTCGATTCTAGCCGTCTGAAAGGAGAACTTCACAAAGTAAGGAGACACCCTACTTCTTCGCCAAATGTATGAACTTGGGGGTTCATGCATTGCGGAAACGATGGGGATGGTGCCAATCGAGTTCTGAAACTGCTGAAATTCGAGCATAATGACTCTCATTAATCACTCTTTAACCTATCTCGCTGTATTTGCTTATTCTACTGAAACTACTAATAAAGATCGTTTATCTCCTACTTCTCAATCTACTTTACTATACTTTATTTATTATTTTGCGCGCGAATAAATTTTTTTGCTATCCGTTCTTAACACTTCTTCTGTCGATTTTGAACGAACTTTTTAGCTACTATGGATCACTTTTATCGCAACCACACCACCTTCCAGCGTCAGTTGTATGGAGGACACTTTCATCCTTATCGTGGTTACCCTCGACTCTATGCCACGGATGGAGTTATTTCATGCAAGCTAGTCGATCCCGAATCAGTCTCTCTGGCTGGTATCAGATATTTGTTTCCGGATTACGAAGCAAACGACATGCTGGGTTACTTTAAATATAGTGGGCCCGTCGAGTTTGTGAAGTCATACCGGACTGTGTGCTATTACGAAGGCGATGCACCAATCCAATTGAATCAACTCGACCTTGATCGTCTGGTCTATACACAGGATCGAAAAATTGATCAACTTCGCTTCATGAACTCCACCTTCATAGCATACAAACTCACCGCTGATGGTGAGCGAATTGACCGATCGCAATTGTTTGCATATCCTGCAATGGTACGTACATGAGGTCGAGTGTTAGTCTTGAGCCCGGTTTCTATTTTTTGTCTGCTTTTAGAGTGGAAACGATTTTGTAGCGGCGTGGCAAAGTTTCGACCACTACGGTCGGGCTTTCCACTATATCGACTGTGCAGAATGCGCCTTCAAGTGCGCCCCCCTTCCGGCCCATTGCACCGAACTTTTGCGCTGCTATATTTCGCGCGTATGCCCATGCTTGGAGCATACCCCTTTCGAAAAGTTCGAACTCAGCTATGAGGAGCAGCAGAATCGAGTTTTAAATTGGGCTGAAAGGATTCGTGCCGCTGAGGAAAACAATCCAGAAAGATTCAGCCTGGATGGCCGAGTTGTCAGTAGGGCTGACACGAAAATTTTGTACAGTGGACAGGGGTTCGATCAGTGGGGCAATGTTCAATTTCCGGATTTGGACCCAGCGGAGGAAGAGGACGAACTGGACGAAGAAGACGAACAGGAAGGGGAGGACGAAGAAGACGAACAGGACGGTTGGGCCGAACAGGACGGTTGGGATGAACAGGAAAGCGAGGACGAAGAAAACGGTGACGACGAAGAATACGGTGAGGACGAAGAAAACGGTGAGGACAATTGGATGGATGATGACGATGGAGTCGATTCGGACGACTCAGATGTATTTCTACGTGCTTCACCGCGGCCTCATGCCAGTCCGATGCCATCCGATGACGAGCTCAGTGATGACAGTGTTGGAGCGTTTGAAGAGCTTCAATAAGGAGATGACTTATTCTCTTTAATCTTGTATTCTAAATTTTTTAAGATTAAATTTCACTGTCGAGCTTTTTCTTTTTTCTATTATATACTTTTTTACACTTATTTTAAACTTATTTTAAACACTTACTTTAAATTAATATTTTGAATCTCATTCTTTTTATATTCGTCTGCCATATTAAATAAACTGCCATTTTTAGTCTTCTTCACTTTTGAGTGATCTTTTTTTGTGTGCTGTAGAATTTCATATATCGATTAGAGAAAATGGCAAGTTAATGATCCAAAGAAGAGATTTAGCTCAAATGTATTGAACTAATTCAATTTAGCTATTGGAGGCATAAACTGGTGTAAATTTACGAGTTGTATGCCCCTAGAATTTGACAGACTGTGCACAAGTTCATTAGACATTAACTCAGCGTGTATAGAAAAAAAATTTATCTCATATGAGTTGGACAAATTTCGAAACTGCACTCAGAGAGCAGAATAAAACGCTAAATGAGTTTGAGAAGCCTGTCTAACACAAGACTTTATTGAAATACCGAGTAGGCATGTTCTAAAAGTACCAGTAGGGTTAAGAGACTGTCCCAAATCCTCAAGACACAATTTTTTTAATTAAAAAAACTTTCAAATGAGTTTAACATTAAGAATAACTAAATGAGAGCTAGGCTAAGAATTAAAGAAATCTCATATACGTATGGAAATTTTTTTAAAAATTCAGTTTGTCCAATGCATTAGACATTTTTGTGTAATGCGTTGGACGAATATCCTTCACTGATGGAGGTGATAAAACTGTCCGGCAGCATCTCATACTGATATGAGACTTTTTAAAGCTTAGAAAAATATTGAATTTCAGAAAATAATTTGTCCAAACCATTAGACAACAAATGGAAGTACTCGCGGCTACGAGTAAGGTCGAGTCGAGCCGTTTTTATGTTGGTCGACACGATTTTCAAATGTATTTGAGATAAATCTGCTGAATTTTTGTAATGCGTGATGTTGCAATTTCTACATAGAGAAAGTCTAAATTTTGTCTAATCCATTAGACATAACGACAAACTTTTCCATAGAGAAGTTCACGAGTAAATTTTAAGTAACACTGTAAGTTTCAAAAGTCTCATATCGGTATGAGATTTTTGAGGAATTAATCCGAAAATTTCACATACAAACCCATTTGTGCACACAGAAGCGCACCGATCTCACAACGAAAGAGTTTTTATAAATTTTTGAATCTCAAATGCATATGAGGGATTTTGTCTAAGGTGCAATTTTCTCCATGGATGCATGGTATTTCGGCAACTTAGGCTGCGCTCAGAAATTTTGCAAATTTATCCAATGTATTTGACACAATAAAACTCCGGGGAAAAGCTCTGAAAAGGCAAACTGTTCGTGCAAAGTTTTATTCCTAATGCATTTGGACAGAATGCGGCTCACGATCTGGAAATATTCGGAGAGAGTTTTAAACAGTCGCTCAATCATTTGAGTGAAAGCAATTCAACAAATTGTCCAATGCATATGAGTCTGTGGTGCTCATTGTGTCTCACTTATAAATGTTTAAGGCAAGTCGCGGCTCAATTTTTTCGTTAAAAATTTCAAATTATTTTAATATCTTAAGTTATCGGTTATCTGTTTAAGCTATAATATGCCACAATCAATCAAATATTAAAGGAAAAGTAACCTTTCAAATATCATCTAGTCAAATCAAAAGATTTGAGCTAAAGGGGCCATTCATAGAGGACGTTACCCGCGTCTGTCCTTAATGATGAAAACTTTTTCGTTCAATTCATTGGAAACCTCAAGACACCGAACAGTAAAAGTGAATCTGTTTGCGTAAAATCTCATAACGATATGAGACTTTCGTACTGTGACTATTGTGACTGGTCGTGCAATTGTGAACTGTACCGAGTGATCGTCTGTGCTCTGTGTCCTCGCTCACTTCTCATTTGTCTACTTTCTTCTTTTTCTAGAGTCCTCTAACATGCACAACTTTGAAGCGGACATATCTCTCAATACATTCATTCGAACTGAACGTGTCGAGACGCGTATCCTCTGATGATGCTGATGAGCTATATCGTGTCGCTTAATCTAACCAGGAGTATATAACCGATGATTGATTGGAATCCGGTCACTGTTTTATGACAACACGAAAATTGATTGAACAACTGAAGGCTAATTGTTACTTTGGTTAGACTGTTGCTATGCTGTGCAATCGGTCAGTGAGTAATTCACAAGGGTAAACTGATGATTGTGCAAACATTTTATGAATTCAACACTTTCACTCTTAGGTGCATCAATCTTCCAGCGGGGTTAGTACGTTTGCACCGCTTGAAGCACTATACTGTGGCCACTAGCCGAGACTTTCCGGCAAATCTTCGGGCCTCCACAAGTTATTAATTTTTTTACAGTATTTTCTATTTTGGACACGATGGTATCCTTCATTTGTCCCAATGATGAACCGTTCCAGAGATACGAGTTAAAGTTAAAAAGTACCACTTTTTGGGAATTTTTTTCTCCATGAAGATTGGACATTTTGTTTACACACACACACACATTTACAGGATTAATTAACTCTTATTTTCTTATTATAACTATACACTTTATATTTTGTTATTTACACTTTTACAGGAAACACCCACCACACTTGTTACAGTCACACACTCTTATTTTGTTCACAGGATACACCCTCACTTTGTTCCAGTACACCAACACCTACTTTGTATCGGGCGTCTCGAGTGTCATTCCTTCCAGTGACGCCTGCCATTACTTTGTACTTGTTATCATTTCCAGAATAAACTTGGGAATGGCTACCCCAGCTACAAAGCCATAGCGGGGTGCAGCCGGTTCCCACTCACCTTTGCATCCTTCTCGCAAACCATTGCGCTTGATCAATCACAGTTTCAGTCTGACGACTCACTGTTGGATTCAAACTCATTCTAACGACCCACTGTTAGAATCACATTCTGGCGATTCACTGTCGGAATCAAATAATCATTTTGTCGACTCACTGACAAAATCAAATCCATTTGACGATTCACTGTCAAATGCAATGGTGTCACAACAACGACCACAGCCACATGCTCAAGAGACCAAAGCAATCATTGGCCCCGGACAAATCTCCAAGGCCAAGGCGAGTCTCTCAATCGAAATCAGTCTGGTTCAGTTTGTTGTTACATTCTAACGACAATGGTTAACCAACTCACTCGTTGACCGAACTGTTCCAATCAAAAACTAATTTCCAAAGGATCTCACGGTTTGGCTCACGATCACAATTCTGATCATAAATCGCAATCCGAATCTTATTCAATCTAAGCCTTTACTACTTTCAGGCTCAAGCCAAATCCATTTCACGTCATTCAACATGCGCTTTCAATGAGCAATTCAACAGTCAATTCACTGATGCATAAACTCCATCATATCAACTGTTGATTCAACGATCCATTTGATCTGTTTCATCTTCATTCCTGATCGAGTACATTCAATGGACATTCCATTCAGCTACTCTCTCAGAATGAATGATACAATTTCTCGTGCATTCAATCGATAGCTTTGCTTATTTCCGACTCACTGGAAATCACGCTACCAAGTCCAACCATTTGGAATTATACAACCAGAAGACTTGCTGCCGGACTTCATTCACTACCGACAACTTTCGGAAGTCAACAAGTCCCAATTAAGTTATCTCATTCGCGCAAGTTCATTATGACGATCAATCCTGAGATCCCGAGAACATGGCAATCTATACTAAGACCCCGTCTACATTCATCGCAAATTGCGAAAAGGGGAAATGGATGTGATGTCTAGATTGATCGGATTGGGGCCATACTTTAATCACGTGATCAAGAAAATCGACTTTTTGGACTCCCCCTCCCCCCATGTGATCAAGTCGTGATCAATGGCCAGACCCCCCCTAGACATACATTTTTTAATCAAACAGTATTTATACCCAACTGGCTAAGCCTACCCAACTGACCTACCCAACTGTTTGTGAACTATTTACACAAATGTGACATAGACTCTTGAAAGCTGTGGTTGGCACATTGAATCAATTGAAAATAATACAATTGTCTTTTAAAATATCATCTGAATTTGATAAGACCCCCCCTCATTTTTCCGTGATCAATGCGTGATCATTTGTCAAACCCCCCCTCCCCCCAACCCTTGATCACTTGATTAAAGTATGACCCCAATCCGATCAATCTAGACATCACATCCATTTCCCCTTTTCGTCAATTAGTTATACTAATCGTCTGGTGGGAGGATAGTGTAGTGTCTCATGTCTTGCCTCAATGTCAATGTAGTGCGAACGTACTCCCTCTTATGTAACGTAATGTACACTCCTCTCTCACTACTCGTGTATACCCTCGCACTGGTCTAATGTGTAGTCATTCAGTCACTTACACTCGTGACCTCTGCACCTCTGTGTACATATCTTCACACAGTCAATTGCTGCATTGTACTAATGTATAATCGGAAACTTGATTCAAATAACCATTTGTATCATGCTGCCTAATTGCCACTAATAAATGTCTTGGACCCATAATCGTCCGCTACAGCAGGAGTGCGGAGGCCGTGGACCTCGGTCCACTGGTGGACTTCCGAGATTTTCTAATGTCCACCGAGTGGACCTCACTGTATGAGATTAATGTTTTAAATACAAAAATTGTGTCATGACTCAAATTTACAATAAAACTCAATCATTTAGTAAATTCATTTTCTTTATTGAACATTTTACTCTCTTGAAATGTATCCAATTTTGCTAGTAAATTTAGGCTGAGGGACCTGGTCACACAGTTTTCTTTCTAGAAAAAAGTTTGAGTTGGTAGATCATATACTGAATTGGATTGAAGAACCTTATCCCAAAGTAGGTGGAACGGGAAGTGTCCTCATTTGAATTTGCTGGTCTTATGCTAACAATTTAAAAAACTAAACTAATTATATGTTCCAATTAATAACACGACTGTAATTCCCCAATTTGATCATAGAATCAACGTCGACTTTGACAATTGATAATCAATCGTCTTATTATTTGAAGCATTGCATAAATCTGTATAAAAGTTGTATATTAAGAAATTTTAACAACCACAAATTTATGGGTAAATTTATGCTCTATCAAAAAAATATGATCCACAAACATAATTGGAAAACTCCGTTCCACCAACTGTGGAATAATGTTTCTCTACCCAACAATGATCCACAAACACAATTGGGACAATTGACACTTCCCGTCCCACCAACTGTTGGATAAGGACTATCAATCAAATTGGCATCTTGTTAGCTTTTAATAGCATTGAATCAAAAAAGTTTATTTGTGAAAAATATATAAGGGTACCCCCTTCTATTGTATTGGGTGGACTTTCAGGGGTGTGGAGGTCCACTCTAGTGGATCTTGATTTCAAAAGTCTCCGCACCTCTGCGCTACAGTATCAGATTACACATCGAAAATTACGGTTTTTAAACGTGCTCAAAATAAGCCTTTTTGATATGTTTTTAAAATCGCTTTTTAGCGAGACTTAGTTCGAAGAACAAGTCAATGGTTTTGCCATCGTGTATGTCTGTATGTGTGTGTTGAGGTGTTGTAGGATCGATTTCCACCTCAGGTAACTTTTATTAATTTTTTTTAATTTTTTAAACTACACTAAGTCTCGCTTACTGCCCGGCTTGCCGGACTTTTTTCAATGTGTGGTCTGATACAATCAATGTTTATTAATGTTTCTGAAAAAATCACAGTTATTCGACACACTATTACAATGATATTTGCACTTAAAATAGGTGAATATGTCTAATCTTCATGGAGAAAAAAAATTCCCAAAAAGTGGTACCCTTGAACTTTACCGGTTCGTATCTCTGAAACGGTTCGTCATTGGGACAAAACGTCGTTTCCGGCTCCCTAGGAGGTCTTCTATCAACTCGTAATTATAATAAATTATTTGAGGACTGAAGAAACAATTAATAACTTGTGGAGGTCCGAAGATTTGCCGACATTCCATCGACTTTCATCATATGGACCATTGGACAATTTGAATGGTGTGTGTGTGTGTGTGTGTGTGTATTTCTCAGACAAAAGCAACATATTTGACCAGTAAGTCACCTTTTAAATGTTGTAGGCCATTCTTATTCTATCCACCCACAGGATTCTCTTCCGATCCATAATCTTATTCTTATTCTTATTCTTTTGCTTCTGCTTTACCTCACTCACATTTACCTCTCTCCTCTATCACACCTCACTTACACTTCCATCGCAATGTTTAACCATTCACATCCAACACTGGTCATTCAGTCACACGAGCAGACCAACTGTGGCCTACTTGCTCTCATTCTTTGATTCCTTCAACCAGATTCGTCGCATTCTCTCCATTTCACCACCATCCTACTCCTTGTACCAACCCTAGCCAACTTACAACTTGTTAGCCAAACAAAACAGGGTAATCTTGGTAAGTTCCATTGTCCGCCTTTGCCATTAATTCATAACATCGTTTCGCGACGTCATTGAAAGATGCCATTTCCCGTCTATTGACGAAGGAGAAAATCTGAAAACTAATACGGAGACTATGCTTGAGCAATTCCGTAAACAAGCAAAAGAAAAAAAAAGTTGTAAATGCATATGAAACAAGTTCAACAACATGAACTAGTCCGCAAGGTTTGATTTGATGACAAAATGGTGATAAAGAAATCCCTCCCATAGCTGCACCCGTGCTTCCTCCAACAGCAGTGAAAAAAGAACCAACGAAGGCATCTAAAGCAATGTAAAGATAGAGTTTACAAAACCAATCTTCACTATTCTGTCGGGGTCATTGACACACTGTGAAACTATTCCCCATCTCCAGGCTCAAATTCGCCGTCACCAGCTATCAATAACTCTATTTCAGAAAGAGATAGGTCAACGAAAACGCGAACTGGGGACAAGTATTTCAATTTCAACATTCATCGTGGCATTGCTAGCCTACTGTACTTGTGGAGTGATTAAACAGCCAACTGTTCACATGCCAAAGTTCTCATCCTGTATTGCACTGTTCGGGTGAGCAAGTTTGGTTACAGGTTCAAAAAGATGTTTCAAACAATCGAAGAAGAAGATGAAAATGAAGGAGATGGACAACAAAATGTTCACATAAATAGACAGTGTGCATACATCTTTATGTGCAATTTATGTTACTAAATTTATCAATTATTCATTTTGAACATTTTGAATTTGTACTATTCTTCTTATTCAAATGTACCATTTTATTGTTTAATTGGAGGAGCGAACGAACAAACTCACGCCCGAGCGAAGCGAGGGTGTGAGTTTGTGAGTGAACGAGTCCTCTGGCGCCGCTTGATAGGAAAAGGCTTGTGCAGAGGATTGTGGCTATATGGTTCAATGAATCGGTCTGAAAATTTTACACAATGTTCTGGTTGGGGTGAAGTTGTGCCTTTTGGCAAATAAGTCAAAGGTCAACGGAGCAGCGATTTTTCAAAAAATAAATCAAATTTTGTATAGAAATGTGTAAGGACCGAGTGTCCACAGTGGAAGTACAAAACACTGTGTGAGACACAGACAAGCACACACGCCGAGCAACAAGCCCGCTGTGCGCAAAGAGGATGCGCAGTGACAAACACACCCACACAGGAGTGCTGTGATTCACATATTGGTTTGATTGTGTTAACTTTAGACCAAATTGCATACTGTTGACTGTATCTGTTCATAAACATTGAACAACGATCAAGACATGTACTTTGCATTTCTGTGTGATCTATTAAATCGAGTCAACACAATTCGAACTTACTTCCCCTACCACATAATACATTTTCAATTAAAACACATCTAACTTACCGATTTATTAGCACTTTTTTGGGGCATAACTTAAAGTATTTTAAAATAAAATTATCTGCATCTTTTATTTCTCCATTAACCAGATTTTTAAAATTTCATATCAGTTGGTAATTGAAGATAATGAAATTGTTCGGATGGGTATAGATCTAGGTGTCTATTTTTCAAACCCAATGGTTATTTTGTGGCCATGTGCAGAAAATAGTTGTCCAACTTTGTTGTATTGAACTGATTTGGAACGCAACTGATCAAACGAGAAACAAATGTTTTACATACTCTAGCTCCGACTTTTATGCCAATGGCATTACCTATTTTGATTTACGATAGCTAAAAGGTTTCATAATGCCAGCGGCTGGTTCTATACTAGTTAATAAATCACCTTCATGGCATTGTCGGTCGCAAGTCTATTTGTGCGGTAAAGATAAGGAACCACCAAAGGATTTTAGGTGTGCAGACGTGTCCTTAAGTTACGAATCGTTTTATTTGATCATACTGTACAAGTCAGAATAGACAAGGTCACAGAGAGGTGTGAATAGGAGCCATCTCCATGAACCAAGTGCTGGAATCGTCTCAATTCGGGTAGTCGAGGACACTCGGGATGTTGATTTTAGTTGCCATCTTGCCAGGACAACAACGACTCTGACGAGGTCAAATCAGAATGCCAAATACAGGCACAGCAGCATGGTTTTATACTACTTTTTTCAATGGACAATTGAGAGGAGAGAGATAGAGGAAAGGAAAGAGTGCGAACTGCGCTTGACGACTGTTGAACGTGATTAGCACGAGGACAGTACGTGAGCTTGTTGCAGTAAACAACGAAACGTTCGATTTACGTTTATGATAACGAATCGGTTTATGGCGCTTCAGCTCGAATGATGCGCTGATCAGGAGATATCAGCTTTCTATTCGTACTGAGAATGACCTAACACAGAGTGAAATCATCGCTTTTCTTGCCATTTTATGGCTTCGAAAGAGGCCAACCTGATTTCTCGATTGATAAGCAATCGTCACCATTTAATTATAAAATTTAACAAAATATAATTAAATGGTCTAAAACAGTGTTGTAAAAATTACAACATGACAGCATCATGGAAAATGATTCAAAGTAATCATGCGAAACATGATCACTTTTCACTTGAATGCAAACTATAGGCTATAGGCATTGTTGCAGTGCTGATTGCATACAATCATTCTGAGGCTGAGAGCACTTACCAAACTGTGTCGGTCAGAGCTTTATTAGATTACAGGGACAACTGACTACATCAACTAATGGCAACCATTGCACTCAATCCACTCGAACTGGCTCTGTGTGACTGTGGTCACGCAAAGCTAGGCACAACCATTCCACAATGTCACTTCAACTGGTCACGGCAACAGTGCCAACTTCTGCAAGTCTGTTTACTTTTCTCTTTGTTGAGTCTATTTACAAGAACTTTTGTGCGAACATATCTCTCATTCCTATAATGTCTCAATCCAATTGTGCCGAGTCGTTTTTTAACTTTCTTTTCCCTGATTAGTTATTTCATCCAATCTGAACCGGACTATGGGTAGTGGATTCCAGGCAATCACGTCTCGGATTTATAGCAACGTGCAAGGTGTTTGAATAGATTAAGGATTGTGGTCACTTTGGTGAGAGTGTTGATATGCTGTGCAGTCCATCAGTGAGCTATCCCCAAGTGTAAGTAGATTCGTGTTTGGATTTTTGCAAACATTTTATGATGATTAGGTCGCTCAACCTTTCAGCGTTCGTACGTCTGCGCCACTTGAAGTACTGCACTGTGGAGTGTTTTGAAGTCGCTGCCTCAACTGGATCAGGTTGAGTGAGGTTAGGATACTGTTGCTCCAATTAAAGTTAGGTTGTGTTACTGATATCCGATGTTGAGTGAGGTGAGGTTACTGATGTCACCAGTATAGTTAGGTTAGGTTACTGTTGTCAGAAATATAGTTATGTTAAGTTACTGATGTCACAAGTATAATTGGGTCTGGTTACTTTTGTAAGAAGTATAGTTAGGTTAGGTTATGTTACTGATGTCAGATGTTGAGTTAGGTTGAGTTTAGAGGTTGTTGCGACTTCCCAGGTGACTTTGTGGCTGAATACCGTAAAATCTCAAACTAGCGCCGCGGCGCTTATTAATTTCAACGGGCTCTGACTGCGGCGATTATTTGAATGCGGCGCTTAATTGAATGCGGCGTTTATTAATTTGAAAAACTTTTTTCATAGTTTTTACTCAAAATTTGATGCTTTTCAAATAAAATTACATTGCAAAACACTAAAATTTAACATAATTTCACATAATTTCACAAAGTGCGGCGTTTGTTTGAATGCGGCGCTTATTAATTTGAACAGGCTCTGGCTGCGGCGACTATTTGAATGCGGCGCTTATTTGAATGCGGCGCTTGTTAGAGATTTTACGGTAGATTGGAAATCAGTTGATAAAACTGTGCCACCAATGCAGTCAAGTTTGAGTACGTCCAATTGGCTCTCTACCAGTTTGAACTCCATCTGTGACTTCCCAAAATTAATATCTACTTTAAATAGAAGAGGCTTGGCAAGCCGTTTCCTTGTCCAGCAACGTACGACGAGATACTATTGAAGAATGAGACAAACTTGTCGTAGTATGTCCAGTTGGCTTGTGGTTTGCACTCCAACAGTTGGTACTCTTTGTGGGATTGTCCAAAGTCGAACTCGCTTTTAAGTAAATGAACGCATGAATGGCAGTTTGTAATGTACAAACTATCACTTTGCGAGTGTTCGTCAACTTGAAATGTAATGCCTGTTTGCAACCCAGTAGCAGTGGTAGAAAACACGACTGGCACCACAAGTCAATCTGCTGTCGATCTTCTGTGGCACAGGTGCGAACTTGCGCCCGTCCAATGGTGTTGCTGTCGGTGTCCACTCTTGATGTTTGTTTGGTTTTGTGTAGTAATTTGGTCAAAGTTAACGAAAAATGACTTTATTGTCACACAAGTACAACATAACTGAGCTTACACTGATCAAATCACGCTCCTTATACTGTTTACAATCATATTAAAGCATGTCGCACTATCGATAGTAATGAACAAGACAATCGATGCTCATATAAACTCCAACATATTCACCCCTTTTGGTTTTAGTTCGACTAAACGGAGACTCTTTCTTAGATTCTCGAATTGGTTCACGTTTGTTAATGGTTTGGTGAAGATGTCAGCTATTTGCGAATTCGTTGATACATAACGCACTTCAGTCCGTTCGTTGATTATTGCGTTGATAATCATTCGACTTCTGTATTCAATGTGAATGGTTCTTTTAAAGTTGTTATTCTGAATTTGATCGATCACCGATTGGTTGTCGCATAATAAGGTAATTCTTGATTCAAAGTTTAGCTCGTTTGTTAGTATTTGTCTGATTTTATCCGCTTCGTTGTATCCAAGTACAAGTGCATTGAGTTCGTATTCTTGCATTGACTTGCTGGCATGGATATCCTTTTTTCCGTTCCATCCTATTAAGTTGTTATCTACAAAAATAGCCATTCCGGTTGTCATGTTAGGCTCGAATTTATGTCCGCCACCTGAATCTGTGAATACGGTCAAATTCCATGTTGTGATAGGTTTTATGACGAGAGCCAAGTTGGCAGTTGATGCCAAGTATCGCAATATTCTTTTTGTAGCTTTCCATAATTTGTCTGATGGTTTGTGTGCATATCTGGATACATAGTTGACAGCAAAAATAATGTCTGGTCTTGTTCTTCTAGCAATAAATGAAAGACATCCTATTAGATTTTTTATTGGGTACTTATTTAGTTCTTGTTCTTTGTTGCCCGAATCGTTGTAATCGTCGTAGCCTGCAACTGGGGTATCGCAACCTTTGCAATTGTCGTAATCATATTGTTCAGCGAGTTCCAGAATATAGTTCATCTGATGTATCTTGACTTCATTTACACCGTGAATCATTTCGATTCCTAGATATTTTCGTAGTTCAGGGAAATCATGTAATCCGTATTTGATACTGAGTTTATCGATTACTTCTTTTGCTATCTCATGACTATTTGCACAAATGAGAAGATCGTCCACGTGCGATACAATGAGGCAGTCATGTCTAATGAATAGCGCCTTTTCTATTAGTGAGGGTGCAAATCCCATTTCTTGTAGAGTTTTGCTTAATGTTCCGAACCAAGCCCGTGACGATTGTCTAAGTCCATAAAGTGCCTTTTCTAGTTTCCATATGCAGTCGTTACTTCTGAATCCTATTGGTGGTTGTATAAAGATTGTCTCATCGAGTTTGGCATTGAGAAAAGCTGTTTTGAAGTCTATTTGTTTGATGACCATCTTTCTGGAGATTGCTATAGATAATATAAGCTTTACAGCATGATCCTCTACTGTAGGCGAGTATGTGGCATTATAATCAATTCCTTCTATTTGATTGTAGCCTTTTACCACGAGACGAGCTTTGAATCGCTGTTCTTTTGTGCCTGGGTCCTTTAGTTTGAATACCCATTTTGTCCCCAGTATTCTCATATTATTTTCATGAGGGACTCTTGTAAACACATTTTTTGATTCTAGTTCTTTTATCTCTTCCGACATTGCTGCTTCCCATTCTTTTGCATTTGATGATGTAAGTGCTTGTCTTTCCGTTTGTGGATCATCGAATACAGTTTGAGTTAACAAAGAAAGTCTCACTGGGGGCACTCCCTTGTTTGATCTCGGTGAAATTCTTCTTATTTGAGTTTCTTCTGTATTGTTATTATTTTGTTGTTGATGCTGTATGTTCACTTGTGGATGAAAGATCAATGGCACAGGTATGTTATCGTTTTGTGATGTGTTTTGCAGTTCAGTTTGATCATGATTTTGAATTGACATCGCTGGAATCAGATTGGCAAATAGTTTTTCATAGTCATTCTCGTGGTTTTTATTGCTCACAAGATGATCAAAGCCCATCTGGTCTTCATAAAAATGAGCAACATCACAGGTGACGAATGTTTTTAACGTTTCAGGGTTTATAAACACGTAATTACGAGTGGTCAGCGTGTATCCAGCGAATATAGCTTTCATGGTAGGATTGCTTAGTTTGTTTTCACGTTTTGCCTTTGGAATGACGACAACGGCTACACAACCAAATGAGCGCAAATGTTTTGGTGAGAACGGCTTGTTCCAAAAGATCTCATATGGAATGCATTGGTCATCATTGGGCCATATATTGATGAGGTAATTGGCTGTCTCGAGTGCAATGTCCCAGAATTTATTGGGAAAATTTGCGTCTGTCATCATAGTTCGCAAAGTATCCAATAGAGTTCTGTTTTTTCTTTCTGATACACCGTTTTGTTGTGGAGTGTATGGGCTGGTGAATTCTTGTAAAATGCCGTGAAGGTAAGTTAAGTATTCTTTTAATTCCATATTTTTGAATTCACCTCCGTTGTCCGTGTGAAATCTTTTTACTCGAAAAGGTGCATTTTGGTTTTCGTATACTATTACAAATTCCTTAATCTTTTCTATAGCATCACTTTTGAATCTTATTGGATATACAAAGCTATATTTTGAGAAGGCGTCAGTGATCGCGAGAAAGAACTTGTTTCCTTGAAATGATTCATCAAGTGGTCCAACTAGGTCGGCGTATAGTAATTCTAGGGGAGCTGATGCTTTCTTGTGTATAGATGGATGGCTTATTCTTGTAGATTTACTTATAGTGCATGTGTCGCAGTCACCCTTTTTCATCGTTCGAGGTGGTTCCATGTTGAAGTGTTTGGCAAAATCTATCATCTTTTGTTTGGAGACATGACCGAGTCTTACATGCAATGAACTATTCGCTTCAGGTTGCTCATTAATGGTGTAGAGGTTTCCGCTCCTATTGGCCGTCATCAACACTTCTCCACTCAAATCGTCCAAAATAGTACATTTTTCTTTGTCAAAAACTACCTTGCAGCCTCGGTCACACATTTTAGCTACTGATATGAGATTAATGTCAAATTCTGGAACGAGCTTTACATCGTGTAGTGTTATGATTTTGCCTTCTGTGAAAATCCGAGCAGTTCCAGAAGCAGTAATTGGTACTAGCTCACCATTTGCAGTTTTGACTGATTCGGAATATTCTTTCTTATTATCCAGTTTCATTTGTTTACAGCAATAGTCATCGGTAGCTGCTGAGTCAACACTCCATACATTATTAGTGTTCATTTGTGAAGCGTGATATGCAACCTTTTTGTTTGTTTCATTAGTTTCATCATTTTTCCTTTTTGTGGGACAATTGTTTCCAAAGTGAGATTGATTGCATGACACACAGACATTCGGTTGTTCGTCTTGTTGAGCACTTGCTTTAGTTACTTTTGTAGTCTGTGCATTTGATGAAGGCATATTGTGGTTTGGTTGATTGTAATTGTTGGCATTGTAATAGCCGCCTCTTCCTCTATCGCCTCTAAAGTTATTCCATCCTCTGTACTGTGGATTCCAACCTCTGTACGGTTGATTCCATCCTCTGAATATGTTTCCGCGATAATTTCCTCTGTAATTAATTCGGTTGCTGTGTGAAAAACCTCGATTGATTTGTTGGTTTTGGATTATTGCAGGTATTTGATTCAAGTAGGCATTACATCCATGAATTTTACAGGTACAGCTGTCGGACTGGTGATGATTGTTGTTGACTTGATTTGAGTTTTGTGGCTCTTGCGAGTTTGACTCAGTCTGATTAGTTAAACATGCAGTTTGTTGAAATTTAATCATTAGGTTCGCATCAGTTTTGTCATTATTTAGAGCGATTTTTTCAGATTTAAGTAGGTATTCTGTGATTGCATCGAAATCATCCTCTTCTTCGACTTCTAACTTAAAAACGGCGTTGCTGAATTCCTTTGGTAAATTCTTGCATAGAATTTCTCTTGCCTGCAAATCAGTGAGATTACCACCGTCCTTGCGATAACGCATAACCTTTGCTTGAAAGTCGATTAGGAATAAGTTTAATTCTCCAATTTTTCGAAATTTAAAATTCTTTATGTCATTTAGGGAATTTTCTAGTTGTTCACTTGTTTTGTGGCCAAATTTATGATCCAATAATATAATAATGTCCTTAGCTGTATTTAGCTCTTCGGCTATTTCTGCTAATGAATCGGTTAATAACAGAAGAACTTCAGATTTAAGTGATAATGCTTGTGTCGTGTATCGAAAGTTTCCGGTTGCCTCTCCTTCTGCATCAAGTTCTGGGACTGGGACTTGCTCGTAAATTGCTCTCATTTGCACTCGATCTATCCACCTGATGAAATGAGTGCGCCATTTGCCGTAGTCGTGACCATCGAACTTCGGTCCATTTTGCAAAGGCTTCGCCGCCATTGCTGAATCTGAGAAAAGATATAAAATATTTGATAGGTTAAGCTGCGGACTCATCGTAACTCGATTTCTCTTCATTTACTCAAATCAAATCAATCAATTCATTAAATTTCGATCACAATTTCAATTCATTCATATTTCAATTCGATCACAATTTCAATTCAATTCATTCATACTGGTACATGACCCGGTACTGCACGTCAAAAATGAGGAATATGATGCAAGTCTCGCCGGTCGTACTCAGACAGCCCGGGTACTACTATACATCCATATTTGGTTCCTCAGCTGACAATGGTTCCACAGGTAGATCAAACAATTATCGTTTCAATTATCATTCAATTCATTTCGATTTAATTCATTTCATTCCAACATTAACTTTACTTGGCACATCCACTACACAACGGGTACTACCATAACATACTGCCATGCTTAAACCTGTGCACTGATTCAAGACATGAAACTGATGAGAGGTCTCGCCGAGCGCAAGGTGTCCATTCATCAACAAGGACATCACTACACAACGGGTATTCCCATGACATACTGCCATGTCTGACCATGTGGCCTGAGCATGGAACTGATGAGAGGTTTCGCCGAGCGCAAGATTCCTTTCTTGTTGTTTTACTTTTCTAAAAAATCTCGAAATAAAAAAATAGGATTATAGATCATCAGTATCACTTACTATACAAGCTCTGACTTCGAATCTCTTGGAGTTAGTTCGGTTTTGTGTAGTAATTTGGTCAAAGTTAACGAAAAATGACTTTATTGTCACACAAGTACAACATAACTGAGCTTACACTGATCAAATCACGCTCCTTATACTGTTTACAATCATATTAAAGCATGTCGCACTATCGATAGTAATGAACAAGACAATCGATGCTCATATAAACTCCAACATCCACCGAGTATAGAGTGCCTTCGTACCGAATGTTGCCGGTAGTGTTCATCGAAGCAAGACAGCATTAAAACCAGGACTTGTTAGCCATTTACACAGCATTGCTTCGGTTTACGGAAAAAGAACAGAGTTTAGTGATACACGATGATGACATGAGGTAGAGGCTTCCGAAGTTGGCGAGACATTTAGTTCGGGAGGGCAACAAGACAAATACAAAGATCAAACTAACGAGAGCAAAGCCAGACAAGACGTGACGAACAAGACAAAGCACGACTATTTGCTCTTTAAATGAGTCATCATAACTGTACTTTTCCGCGCACGCGCAACACAATAGTAAAAACAAATAGACAAGGATTTTCGAGTTTTTTTAATTATGGTATTGTGGTGCCTGTCGAACTAGACGTAAACATCCTCTGTCAAACATTCACCCACCGTGTAACTGACAACAATTCATCGTAATGATCTGTACGTGCCTTAACGACAGCTTCCCACGATCTGGATTTAACCAGCGCATTCCGATCTCACCAGAACGCATCCAGTTCACTAACTCACTAACTATCAACACACACACATCCTATGTAATGGCCAGTTGCTCATTGCAACCTGCCAGTTGGGTTTGATCAGTCGAGCGAACAACAACCTCGACTTCATGTATCAATCTCACTTGATGATTCAATAAACTCGTTCGTTCCAAAACACTACACTGGTGACCCGAACTACGAACACGCGGTTATCCATCCAAATGGAACCAGTAACACACTGGTGACCGACTACAAACACGCCAAAATCATCAAACCAACGCGCCAACTCATCATCGTTGCAACTAACAACGAATGTCCAGCAAATCATCGGACGACGAAAAACAACGACGCAAACAACGACAACCAACTCGACCTATCCGCAGAATTTGTCTCCAGCCTGGGCCAGTACTCTACCAAAAGTACCGTCTCCACCCCTCTTCACAGACCATTTGTCCCAATCGCTTCTCCAAGTAAGTCAACTCAACAAATTGTCATTCCATCCAAAATGGCAGAAGCCGCAGCACTTAAAGCCCTTCATGATGCTATGATTGCCGCAGTGGCAGTCAAGGGACCGCCGTGGTATCCTGAGGATCCAGCCATGTGGTTCAATCAGATGAACGCCCAATTTCACCTCGCGGGGATTACAAAAGAGGAAACAAAATACTACCATGTTATGCAAGTCATACCTTCTAAAGTGGCAACTGAGGCTCGTCACATTACTGGCAAAGCCACTTACGAAACAGGCGATTTTGACAAATTGAAAGCCATTGTAATCAAGAATTATGGCGAAAGCAATCTTCAGCGACTCAACATGATTCTGGACACCGAACAAATGGGTGACAGAACTCCATCACAATTCTACCGATTTCTGCAATCAAAGGTTGGTGATATGAAGGTTGACGACACCATCCTCAAAAAATCGCTGGTTGGCAAAACTACCAGAGAAAATCAAAACCGCCATCAGTGGTTTGCAAAAGGCAATAGCAAATTGGGATGAACTACTCGAGTCTGCTGACAACATTTTCGAAATCTGCAAAGATTCAGCCTCATCCATCGCAGCTGTTTCAACCGATCATCGTCATTCTCGCAACCGCTCGAACAGTGTCTCCAGCAATTGCTCTTATCGCTCTTATCGCGGACGTTCTAAATCACCTGGACGCCGAAACAACCGAGGTTTCGACCCAAATGGCAAGAATTGCTGGTACCACTGGCGCTTCGGTGACAAAGCACAAAAGTGCGCCGAAAATTGCCAATTCAAGAAGGGAAACTCCCGTCAGTAGCTTCGATGGCGACAACTGCTACTGATCACCGCGCAAGTCGCCTATTCATCTTCGACAAACGCTCTCACACCAAATACCTAATCGACACGGGAAGCGAAATTTCAGTTTTGCCCGCATCAATGTTTAAGAATCTAAAAGCATCGGACTACAAAGTTTATGCTGCAAACGGCTCGCCAATCCGCACATACGGACAACGCCTTATCAAGCTCGATCTTGATCTGCGAAAGGACTTCAGATGGCCTTTCATCATTGCTGATACAACTCACGCAATCATCGGTGCAGATTTTCTCCGCGAATTTCACTTAGCTCCATACTTGGCTGAGAAGAAACTGGTTGACATGATCACCAAATTCGCAGTAAAATGCCAATCTGCTCCAGCACCTTCATTGGGCCTTAGCACAATCAACAGCAACTCTCCGATCCACGATCTCTTAAAGCAATTTCCCGAAATCACTCGCTCATCAACAGTTGGCGAAGTGAAACATAATGTGCGACATCGCATCGAAACAACAGGAAAGCCAGTTCATGCGAGAGCCCGTCGACTTGCGCCCGAAACCCTCAAAGCAGCGAAAGCCGAATTCGAGCAAATGCTTGCTCAAGGTATCATTCGGCCTTCTCAATCAGACCACGCATCTCCACTTCACATGGTCAAGAAAAGCAACAACGACTGGCGCCCCTGTGGCGATTATCGCCCTCTCAACGCACAAACCAAACCCGATCGCTATCCTGTTCCGCATCTGCAGGACTTTACATCCAATTTGAGTGGTTGCACGATCTTTTCTTCAATCGATCTTGTCAAAGCGTACCACCAAATTCCAATTCACGAAGATGACATTCACAAAACAGCTGTCATCACACCTTTTGGCTTATTCGAATATCTTTTTTATGTCTTTTGGTCTCAGAAATGCTCCAAACACGTTTCAACGTTTCATGGACTCAATCACACGCGATTTGGATTTTGTATTTGTCTACCTGGACGACATACTAATTGCATCCAAATCACTCATCGAGCACAAGCAACACTTGGAAACTCTTTTCAAACGACTCAAGGAATATGGTTTAACCATAAACGTCGCCAAATGTCAGTTCGCTCAAACCGAACTTACCTTTCTTGGACATCTTGTCAATCAAGACGGAATCGCACCTCTACCGCAAAAAGTGGACGCAATTCGCGATTTTCCCAAACCAATCACCAAGAAGCAATTGCGACGCTTCCTTGGCATGTCAAACTTTTATCGACGATTTCAAAGAGGAGTTGCAACACTCTTAAAACCGTTACACGACATGCTCAAACAGAAAGCTCGAAATCTTACATGGACCGACCTAGAAAGCAACGCATTCGAAGCAACAAAAACCGCACTCGCCGACATGGTTCTTCTTCATTACCCAAAGCCAAATGCAAAACTCTCACTTCAAGTAGATGCATCCGACACAGCAATTGGTGCAGTTCTTCAACAAAAAGACGCCGATTGTTGGAAACCACTCGGATTCTTCTCCAAAGCGCTTGACACTACACAGCGCAAGTACAGTACATTTGACCGTGAACTCTTAGCAATTTACTTGTCAATCAAACATTTCAAGTACATGCTCGAAGCACGCGAATTCATCATTTTCACAGATCACAAACCACTAACCAACGCTCTTTGCTCACTTAACGAGAAATCTCCAAAACAATCACGACAACTGTACTATATTTCTCAATTCACATCTGACATTCGACATGTGTCAGGCAAAAGCAATGTGGTAGCAGACGCACTTTCCCGTTTCAACGTGGACGCAATCGACTCATCTCCATGGTCTCTGGAAGAATTGGTTGAAGCACAGAAGCAAGACGACGAACTTCAACGAATGACAAATTCTACAACTCTCAAACCAGTTCAAATTATCCCAGGAACCCAGCTCATTTGTGACACAACCAAAGGCAACAATCGACCTTTTGTACCTTTATCACTTCGAAAGAAGCTTTTTGATCAATATCACAATCTTTCTCACCCAGGAATCAAAGCAAGCAAGAAACTGATCCAATCGCGATACTTTTGGCCAACTATGTCAACAGATATCACTTATTGGTGCTCAACCTGCACTGCATGCGGATCAACCAAAATCACACGTCACACAAAAGTCTCTCCAATTCAAATTGCAATCCCCAAAGCACGATTTCAACACATTCACATTGATCTCGTCGGACCAATGCCACCATCAAACGGAAATGAACACTTGCTGACCATCGTTGACCGATTCACCCGATGGCCAGATGCAATCCCAATCCAATCTACTGACGCTAAAACAGTCGCAAACGCACTCATCGAACAGTGGATCTCTCGATTCGGCACTCCTGAAACGATCACAACCGATCAAGGTCGTCAATTCGAATCTGAACTTTTCAAGCAAATGTGCATTCGCCTTGGAACCAATCACATTTCTACTAGTTCTTACAATCCTCGAGCAAATGGACTCGTCGAAAGATTCCACCGACAACTCAAAGACGGACTCAAATGTCTCAACACTGATCCAAAATGGACAGAAAAATTGCCATTTGTCCTGTTGGGTATTCGATCTTCCGAAAAAGAAGATTTAAAACATTCCCCAGCAGAGATGGTCTTCGGAACACAACTCAAACTACCTGCAGACATTGCAGAAGCAATCAAATCATTTCCGGACCCAACGCAATTTGTCAATCATCTAAAGTCCAGTCTCGACAAGCAAACTTCAGTAAAAACACGAGTTGCCTCATCGGAAACGTTCATTCCCAAACAACTCGAATCCTGTGAGTTCGTTTTTCTACGAACCGATGCACACAAGACACCACTACAACGTCCATACACTGGTCCATATAAGGTAATCACACGAAACACGCACACATTCACCATTCAAACGCAAAACGGACCAAGCAATGTCAACATCACCAGACTCAAACCAGCAAATGTTGACAAGAAAACAGTTACATTCAACATACCAAGACCTCGAGGTCGGCCTCGAAAGGCCTAAACCTCTGGCAGGGAGACGTGTGGTGCCCGTCCGAACCAGACGTAAACATCCTCTGTCGAACATTCACCCACCGTGTAACTGACAACAATTCATCGTAATGATCTGTACGTGCCTTAACGACAGCTTCCCACGATCTGGATTTAACCAGCGCATTCCGATCTCACCGGAACGCATCCAGTTCACTAACTCACTAACTATCAACACACACACATCCTATGTAATGGCCAGTTGCTCATTGCAACCTGCCAGTTGGATTTGATCAGTCGAGCGAACAACACCTCGACTTCATGTATCAATCACTTGATGATTCAATAAACTCGTTCGTTCCAAAACACTACAGTATAAAGTTATTAGTAGTGTGTGGTTGTCTGTTTGTGGTTGGGGAAGGGGAAAAGGGGAAGAGTGTTGATTATGTGTAAATTATGGTGTTTGGTATTGCTCACGAATGGTACTCAAAGGCATACAAGACAACGAGGCCTCCCGGATGAGCAAAACTTTGTATGCATCATCCACGTCTGTATGCCAATGAGGGTCACGTTACCCGCCAACTTCAGTGTTGTTGTGCTTGCTGAAACTCTGCGCGAAAGCGCAGCAGCAACCCACGAAGCTGACGGGTCCTGGCGGCCAAGCCAACTTCTGGGATAGTGAGCGGTATGTCCAGTGCTGCGCACACGTGCAGGTGCACTAGAAGATAGAGCTCGTCATTGGCCACCAGAGCGGAAAGGGCGATGCCGGTGCTGTCCCACCGAATCAGGTATTCACGCTGACCGGCATTAAGCCGAACACCAATAATTTCGGCCACAGGCCATCCATCATCTTCTTCGTCCTCTTGGTCGTCGCCTTGTCTTTCTTCGACCTCCATGTTGACTCCACCGTGAAGAACTTGAGCCGGAACTTCATTTCCAACGACCTGAGCAATCCCACCCTGCTCATCATGTTCCGGCTCATCAGCGCCACCATTCACTTGGAAGAATGCAGCCAAGTGGGCCATTTCGGCGTTCATGTCCTCGATGAGGAGACCTAGCACGAACTCGTCATCAGCAGCATGAGCCATCCGAGCATGGAACTGTTCCAAGGCTTGGAGGTCTTGAATCGCTGCAGCTGCTTGCCAGGTGGGATGCCACACAATCGACAACATGGAGGCATTGGCACTAATGGCGTTGATGGTAGCCACCTGGAAGACGGCCCCCTCTGGCAGACCTTGGGGCTACTGCTCGGCCATCCTTCGGCTGGGAATAACCCACCAGAATTCGCTGCAGTTGCTTCTTCTGTTCTTCTTGTAGATGGAAGTTTGCGTTTAAAGTTGAGGTTGAAAGTTGACGTAGGAAGTTGTTGTCGAAGTTGCTTTGACTCTTGACTTTGCCAATAAGTTGAATTTGTTGGGCAAGAGATATTCGCTTTTTGGTTCTTTGATTTGTTTTTCGCAGTAGACGAAGAAACAAGCAGGTCTTAACACTTCGATTTCGTAATGAAAGTGAAGGATAAACAAACAAAAAAAATAAATTAAAATTTTATTTTTTTATTTTTATTATTATTTTAGATTATTTTTGTATTTCACAAATCCCATACGAGTGTTTCAGCAATGGTCAAGTGAAGCATTTGATAAATGCTACTATTTATTTAAAAATGTAAAAATCAGTGCAAATCAGTGCAAATCAGTGCAAATCACAGCACATCACAGCAAATCACAGCAAATCACAACAAATCAGTGCAAATCAGTGCAAATCAGAGGGCCGTGATTTGCACTGATTTACTGTGATTTACTGTGATTTACTGTGATTTTCTGTGATTTTCTGTGATTTTCTGTGATTTGCACTGATTTGCACTGATTTGCACTGATTTGCACTGATTTGCACTGATTTACTGTGATTTGCACTGATTTGCACTGATTTGCACTGATTTGGGTCGATTTATCCATTTTTAAATAAATAGTTTTTTAGCACAAGTTGGCCTGTAATTTGACAAAAGCTCTGAACTTTTACTCTGAAGCCAGAGAAGGACAAGTCGAGGCGAAGGAACCAAGTATTACAAGTCAAATCAAAGCAAGCACACACGTGCAACAGACAATCTGCTCTCTTTATTACACACAGTACCGATGCCAACGCTAGACCAAATCGACTCGATCTAAGACTCGTGCCATAAGGGCCCAAGTGCAGCAGGTCATTGCATCCATTGTTAATCGAACTGGTCAAGTTGGATGACATCATTGTGCTGTCCGACAATGACGAATCGAACAGTACAGCACTGGACCTACTGAATGAATGGCTCCACTCGATCATCGTATGTGTTTGCATTCTCAATCAACTCGATCATCACTAATCTGACTACTCCATCTCTTTTAGACACGACACACAACGCGTCAAAGCTGAACCGACGAATCCCTCATTCCATGGCGTTGATAGCTTTGGTAGACATTCCCAATAGAGCAGATGTCACTGAAAGGAAAAGGAAAGGAACGAGGCACCCGAGTGCAGAGTAAATGTGTTGTATTCTTGAAAGTGTGGCACTTTAAATTGTATTTTTGTTTATTAGCTCACCCTACATCAACAGTCATCTTTTCCAAAATTACCGCTGTGAATCAAATGGCCCAATTCAAAACCGATTTAGATCAATCGTTTCACACCACAATGCAGCCAGGTATCGAATCTCCTATTATGGCAACAATATTTGGTCGATTTGCTTATTTTTTATTCAACGGCCTTCTTTTGTGTATGCACCGTTTACAATGGGCACCAGACCTTCAATGGGACATCATATCGATAATGGACAGTCTTACCTAATTACCGCCACTACATAGGATTTGAACTTCTGATCGAGGTAAACGCAAAACTCAACATTTTCGAAATCTGTTGGAATTCGAATATCGTTGGACAAAGTTGAACATCATATTCAAATTCAGGGCACTCGACTACATAGGATTTGAACTTCTGATCGAGGTAAACGCTAAACTCAACGTTATCGAAATCTTTGGGAATTCGAATATCGTTGGACAAAGTTGAACATCACAATCTGATGAATTTTTGGCCAAAGAATCCAATGGTAAAAATTCCGAGTCTCTACGAACTACCGTCGAAGAGATATCAATGTTGGAACAGTTTCCAAAAATGACCCATTTTGGATCTATTCAGTTCGGGTCCAAGATGTCATCGATGCACATTGCCCAGTCGAAATCCTAATATTTTCAGCTGTTTTAGCTATTTTTTACTTTACCGGCTATTTGTACTTTGCCGACAGTCATTTTGTTGTTTTATGCCTTAGGGCAAAATAGTTGCTTTATAAGATAGAACTTATTTTCATTTTTTTCACTTCGAGTCACAACGTCAAACAGTCAACTTGTTGTAATTTTGTTTGCCAAAACGTTTATTCAACCGACTTTCCACTAATTACAACTCTCCACGACAAGACGACTTTCTCTCTTCACTGAAGAAGACATCTTACCAACTCAAGACAACGACAACTTATTTTACTGAAGAAATTCGACAACTGCTTCCCAATAAGCGAAGACAACCGTCCCAATCAAAAGAAGACAACCCTACTCTTCAAACAAAGAAATTTGACAACTCTCTCTAGATCATCGAAGACAACTCTTCAATATCTTCGGTGGGCACCTGCCCAAGCAGGTAGCCATGGAGACGATACCAGTTTTTGATGCTGCTCAAGTATCGAAGTACCGTGTCAAGACTATTAAAGCAATTGAATTCGATCAACAAGGAAATCTGACCTGGATCACCATTGCGTGGGAAGACGCATGGGAGCCTGTGACGGCAGTTGATCATCTCGAAGCTTTTACCCATTATGTTCATGGACAGGCCGAACTTGACGCTACAATTGGCGAAGAAGAGCCAGCAAATCTACAGACGCACATCGCCAATTTGGCCGACTATCAAATGCCACTTCTCAATGGCGAGCAGATACAAGTCGATTTGGTCCTCCAGGAGAATCCAGAAATTGCACAGGCCTTGGAGGGCCTTACCATTGCTGCTATTGATGATTTACTGCTCATGAATGGTATCATCACAGAAGAAGAACGAGAATTGCTGCGTTTTGCAACACAACATCAACAAGAAGGAGAAGATGTTGCTACTGTCCAAGCACCAGGACCTTCACTAGAAACGCCAGCCGCTGACGAACCAGAAGTTGTCCAAAGACGCCAGGCAATGACCTTTGGTGAGGTGCTTCGATTCACCACCGTGCATGTTGACGAAAAGAACGAGCAATACTTTCTCGTTCAGTGGCGAGACCAGCGCGTGTCCATGCAAAGATTGTACCGTGATAAGATACTGCGAAACTTGGTACTCGACCACGTGTGCACTCAGTTGAGAGTTGACCGTCAACGACAAGGCAAGCAAACCGTCGGCGAACATCTCAGTGCCGTGCTGAAGCGCTACCATCGGCTGAACCTGAGAGTGGTGGCACGTCACTAAGTCACCTTCACATCATCAACTCAATGGACACTCAACAACATCGATTCGTGGCTACGGGTTGTGTGCTCCATTGAGTCTACCTATTGTAAGACTATGAACACAAACACATAAACCCACATACACACACACAACACACATTCTATTACTTTATAATTACACAACACGAACACACTCAATAATAATAATACTATAATATAATAAAATACTTTAAAATCAATATGCATTCGTTCACTAATGTTTCTTTGTGTGCATTTGTCATGAAAGACTTTGCAAATCTGTGCCACTGTGGGCATACACATGGGCATGTGCTCAATTTAGACCTCTACGAGGCAGATGTCTTAATGATGGTGTTCAGTAGGGCAGAGTGTAACATTTTACTGGCTCGGTCACGAACTGGAGAAAGACTAACTAAACAAGTGCAAACCACTACACAGTGCACACCACCGATAGCAAGATTGCTACCATCGACCAGAAGCTAACGTTCGCTGTGCACCAAGTGCCAACCTTGACGGAAATTCGTACGGTCAACCCAATCAAACAGCTGAAGGCGACCTGGAACGACCAGTCACGGTGTAAAACGCCTCTTTTTCTGTCAAGTTTGAGCAAATCAAGCGGAACCTCCATCTGCAGAGATCGTATCGCACACCAACGAAGTCTTGTCGTGTACGATTGATTCACATTCGGATCTATCCTTCACCGAGCCCAGCAAGATCATTGAAAACATGGTGCCGGTCATTGCAACAGACACAACAGTGCAAGAGCACACACGAGCACTGTCACTAGTCAACACAACCAGTGCCCAGCACGTACCAATTCAAATGGCATTGCAAATCGGTCAATTTCCACTTAGTGCAGACAAACAGAACCAATTTGTCTGATAGATGGGTATCGATTGATCTGGATTAAGAAATATCCATTCTCCATTCCTCTTGAGGCTCCTCAGTGGCTCGGTTTCGGCAGTGGATTCGGTGTATCATCCCTCGGCTCACTGATTGGGATAGCTTGGCACCCGTGCGTACTGATGCGGAGTTGGGCTTGAGTGCCCGTCCTTGTTTTGTGCCACATGCAGCACCACTCACCTTTTGAACCATCGGATGTATGCTCAAGCGCCCTTGTAGTCATCTGCTATCCTCAATCAGAGCTCATCTCTGAACAGATTGGCGACTCGTCCAGCATCACCATAGCACCGACTACTACTACTAATGTTACCGTCAAGGTTGCCTGTGTTGTTTGCGCCACTCAACATGCCCAACAGCCTGTGCCCCTGTTAGGTCTGCGTTTGCCACCGGTGATCAACTGCCTTCCCATGATGCTACTGAGGCCGAGTCCCCCCACTGGACACTGGTTCATTTCATGTGATCACCGCCGCAATTGTCCACTGTCGACGGTGCTTCCACTATTGCGACTAGTACTGAGTTGGCCTCAACTTTTCCTCGACCATCTCGAGACCCAACTGAACGTACAGTCACACTTTTCTGCTTAATTGATTGAGAATCGCTTTATTGCTGCGGATGCATCGCCTACCGACATTGCTACTACTACTGCCACTGATGGAGTGCCTCGAATTGAAGTGCAACTGACCACTGGTGGCACTGTCAACTGGTGTGGACAAGTAATGGAACATCATACCACACGACAACCTCCATCGCGGTAGTCTACTTGAGCCGCTCATCAATGCCTTCGAACTTAAGGTTACGAGGAATTGGAAGGTTAACGTCTAACTAAGGTTTGAGTGCACACTTGGTTGAGGGTTTCAGTTTTCCATGATTGGGTACTTTTTGTCGGATGTGTGAGTGAATAGTAGAGTTGTCGATGGTGGTGGTGAGGATTCGAGACAATGATCCCAATATCGGTATCCAGACTGGGCATTTGTGAGTCTATTGTGTGACTGTTGGATACTGTCCGATGGTGTTGGTGGTGGTGGTGGTTGGGATTGAATTTGGGGATTGCCCTGCTCTCCAATTTGCTTGGTATGAGTAGCATATGCACTCGTGATGGTGGTCTTCTTGGCTTGTGTCCACCTGTGTCACAAAACACACATTCGATCTGTGTGTTCGTAGTGTATTCGTATGTCATCAGACAATCTTCGTGTTGGTTCAATTATTCCGTGCCATGTTCAGTCGGTCATACTCTGTCACTCTCTCACAGTTGTTGGCGGTTTGCGGACACTGTTGGGTGCAGGCGAATGTGATTGTCGAATGGGTTGTGGCGGTGCAGTTGGGTGTCGATAGTCACAAATCGGGTAATCACGGCTATTACATACAAGGGTCTACCATTGCACCATGTCACATTGACTGGTCACGGCACCAATGGCAACACCGAAAAGTGCAAATTTTTCCGTGCAACAGAACACAAGTGGTGGGTGGCAGTGGTCACAAGTTGTGCAAGGGTCTACCATTGCACCATGTCACATTCACTGGTCACGGTACAGGGAGCAATCGATACTAAACCGCAAACATCACAACACCACCACCACATGGACACATCACTTCGTGTACGATGCAGGTTAAAGGCCTTACAAACGTTCCCGCAAAAAAACGGGTCATATCCAACAGCGACACTTAGGAGCGGACACATACAGACATAACTCACCGTTTAGTGTCGTTGCCAGATAACAGATGTCAGCACCATCTCCGTTAAGGTCACTAAATTAGAATTAAAAGTTATTCAAAACATAGTGAGAAGCGCAACCAACAGATGGCAGTAGCGTCTCCGTTAAGGTCATTAAATTAGAATTAAAAGTTATTCAAAACATAGTGAGAAGCGCAACCAACAGATGTCAGCACCATCTCCGTTAAGGTCACTAAATTAGAATTAAAAGTTATTCAAAACATAGTGAGAAGCGCAACCAACAGATGGCAGTAGCGTCTCCGTTAAGGTCACTAAATTAGAATTAAAAGTTATTCAAAACATAGTGAGAAGCGCAACCAACAGATGGCAGTAGCGTCTCCGTTAAGGTCACTAAATTAGAATTAAAAGTTATTCAAAACATAGTGAGAAGCGCAACCAACAGATGGCAGTAGCGTCTCCGTTAAGGTCATTAAATTAGAATTAAAAGTTATTAAAAACATAGTGAGAAGCGCAACCAACAGATGGCAGTAGCGTCTCCGTAAATAAATTAAATTAGCAATTAACTCTTCACCTCTCACCAAGCTATGACCGCTCTCTCGGGCACATCTTAGCAGACGCCGACCATTACCATCACAGTCACCGGAACCAATCAAACAACACATTGGACACATAATTGACTTTACCCGACCTGTCACCGTACAGATGTGTGCTCAATGCGTGTCCGTGGCTCAGTATTGACCGTGCTGTTGTGTCCGTCTTATGGTGATGTGGCTGTTGGGTACTGTCGGGACGATGGTGTTGGCGGGTTTGGGATGCAATAGTCCCTATGTCTACAACAACATCAGGGCAGATGTACAATGTATGTGTGCCCTTTGCTTGTCCGCCTAGTGTCGATGGTGAAGATGGGCAGATGCTTGACAACGGTTCTAAAGGCCGCAATGACCAACGTGTATGTTGCTTGTCTTCCGGTGCATTGTGCAGATGGTAATAGGCGGTGCTCACATTGAGGACAATTGCACCGGACAGTGTGTTGTGTTTGTGTGATGGTTGCTTAGTGACGATGTTGGCGAGGTTGTGCCATTGCAGGTTGTGCCATTGCAGGATAATGTCCACAAAGCCGGGAATGACACCCGCCAGTTATGTGTTCAATGAGTGACCGTGCCTTTCTGATGGCGGTGTAGGAGGTGCAGTCGCTTCCCCATCGGCACAGTTCGGCTATCTATCAATTACATCTATCAAGTACATCCAACTCTGACTGTAACTGTATGTGTTCATCCATATTCGGGCCACTGTCCAACACCCGAAAATCGAACACCAAACAATAACAATCCATCGCTGCGTGTACCGTGAGCAGAAGACCATAGGGGTGAACACTGGCTGTGGCACTAGCGCCACTACTGAACCGGACACAACCGACCGAATGAGCTTACCAATGAAACATTAGCCATATCGGTGACCATCTCTGTCTCTAATCGGTCTCCCTCGCTCGATACAACCGAGTGTCACAGTGACCGACGCACAATTGCATACATACACTTGCTTGTTTGTGCCAAACGGGCGTATGTGACATCAATTGATCTCTGTACAATAGGCGCACTAGTAACACTGCGATGAGTCCGGTTATTGGATGGCTTCTTTAGTTTGGGAACTGCTTCATCATCACCTCCACCACCACTACTACCAACATCAACACCCGACCGCAGATACGGAGATTGCAATCAGATCAATTTGTGTACCCTGCACTATCCATGCCACCATCCATGGCTACCATCGATGATCAACTCCTTACTAAGGTGACAGCCGTGTGTTATCGTACGGCGGTGGCAATGTACGACCTAATGGTGCTTCAACGATTGTCGGTTGTCTCACAGAGACTCGTTGCACTAACAGTGCATAGTACCAAAGGAAAACCGAACGGTGGAACGTGTCACTAACGCGTTATGATCGTGGTGGTGGTGATGACGGAGATGGGTTCACTCAAACAAAGTAGGAAATGCATTACCATCCATTCAGCGATTCGAAAGATTGTGCTTCGTACCATGGACAAGAAGCAACAACAACAAACACCAAGACTGGCTGAATGGTTTACTAAAAGATTTATTGATAAAAAGGTTACAAAAAAGGTTCACAAATTTAGAGTCAAACACTTAAGGTGTTGCGTCTTACAGAGCAAAAATGGAAATCTAAACAAAAAAGAGAATGAGGGTGTAATGTCACTGTGTAATGTCACTGTGTGCGTTACAGTAGAATGGTGAATATGACTATTACACAACATGTTGTACTGATAACAGTTAAGTGATAATGTTGAACTGTCATAATAAGCTAGAAAATAGTGATACTACAGATACATGAGACTTACTCAGCAGAAGCACCATCCAAAGTCGAGGAACCAGCCTGATCAGTGCCCGAAGTGCCACCACCATCAGCAGAACTCGGACCAGTGGAAGAAGTAGAGCCGACAGCAAAAGTGCCCGCGCCATCATCAGCAGCACAATCATAACCAAAATCCGCAGGAGTAGCCATCGAGGATGCCAAGTCAACAGTAGCCGTACGTGGAGAACTTGGTGGGAGAGGGTAACTCGATGGCGAGCCAATCTTGACCATCTTCTTAATCGAACCACCACGGGAAGTAGATGTGCCCGCAGAAGTAGTGGGTGCAACAGTGCGCTCACCCGAACCAGTCGAACGAACGCTCGCAGTGTCGCACTCGGTTTCACCACCACCACAGTCGTAGCCCAGGCTGGACGCAACGGAGAACACCGACGATGAGGGAGAAGCCTTCACAGTCACACGAACACTTCCAGTCGAGGGTGCCGGAACAGTGGATGATGTACCACCAACAGTCGAAGACGGATCAGGGCGTCCAGATGAACTCGAACGGACACTTGAACCGCAGTCGTAGATGAGGCTAGAAGCAGCTGAATACACCGAAGACGATGGTGAAGCCTTCACAGTCACAGTAACACTTCCAGTCGAAGGTGCCGGACCAGTTGTACCATCAGTTGCAGAAGGACCAGGGGGTCCAGATGAACTCGATCCACCACTTCCACCGCAGTCATACCCCAAGCTAGAGGCAACGGAAAACACCGAAGATGATGGTGACGGCTTGACAGTAACGCAAACAGTTCCACTCGAAGGTGCCGGACAAGTAGTGTCAACATTCACAGAAAGACCAGTGGGCACAGTTGAGCTTGAACGGCCACTTCCACCGCAGTCGTACCCAAGGCTTGATGCAGCAGAAAAGACCGCAGACGCAGGCGAAGCCTTCACAGTCGGAGCACGGAAAGAACTAATCGCTGGCGGTGGTGCCATAAGAGCAGCATCTTCATTACCACTAGCGCACTCATACTCAAAGTCGGGAGGGTTCGAGAGGATAGACGGGGTTTCGCTCTTCAAGCGCAAAGAAGTACCAAAGGGTAACGAACCTGAAGCCGTAACCGGTGGAGTAGTGCCATCACGCGAACCAGAACCAACCACAGGTGCACTCTCGCCTTCAACTTGCTGTCCCGTACAGTCGTAAGCCAAGCTCGAAGCCAAGGAGAACACCGAAGGGGACTCGACCTTCACAGTGGGACGATCTGAAACTTGATGATCCACCAATGATGGAGATGCAACGTTGATGTGCATCGATGAGGTGTCAGCAACAAGATGTGCCGAGGCAGGACGCGAACTCGCAACACTCATAGGAATTGATGAAGGGCCAACAGTGACACAAATGGATGGAGTACGCTGCTGCTGTAGTTGTGGTTCGTGCTCATTGTCTTCACGACACAAGTCGGACTCAGAACAGTCGTAGAGGAAATCCTCTGGCATTGAAAAGGCACTGGATGGAGGCTCGGACTTGACAATTCCCGAAGCAGCAGCAGCAGAAGGTGCAGCATCAACTTCCATCGAGTGGCTCGAACCTTCTCCACTTGGTCCAGCAGAAGTAGAACGCGAGCCAGTGCGACAAGATGTACCAGGCAAGTTCAAACCGAATGACTTCATACTATCAGTTTCACCAATGACCATAGGTTCTGGATCAATGAACTGGTGTCGTACAGCAGCAATAGATGAAGTTGCGGTTGACGAGGGAACTACACCTTTAGTGGAGGGCAGCAGCACTAAAGTCGACTCATCAGATCCAAGTTGACCAGTGCGAATGTAGCCAAATCCGGCCAAAGTAGCGGAGCGAGGAGTGACAGGGACGGTCACGCGAGGACTACGAAACAGTTGGACAGTCGGCGGATCTTCAACATTGCCCAAGGGGTCAACCACCAACGGCTCATCATCCACAGACATCGGCTCAGGAGAAGTACGACCACCGGCGCTGATGGACATTGGCTGGGTAGTACGAGCGGAGGCACCAGAAGCCGAATGGACACTGTGACGGCTTGGACTGACGGACATGGCGCGGACATGCTCCACGGCTGACAAGGAACGCGGCGGGGGGATTGGGTGGAGGCATCATACCTTGAGCATCAATGGCTCCACTGCCGCTCGCTTCAACGATGGTGGTGGTGAGAGTGGGTGGAGGTGGTGGTGACACGTTCTCTCCAATCACAGCAACAGCAGGTGAACGATCAGCACGACTAATGTTGAGATGATAGCGTCCGTGTTTGCAACGATTTCCAGTCACAGCTTCTCGGGCACAATCTAAACTTGCACGAATGCCGAGATTGGCGAGTTCACGGTTACGTGGAGGAGGTCGAGCAATTCCAGGTAAAGGCACATACAGTGGTCCCATTCGAACAGTCGAAACAACCAACTCATTAGGCAACAGACGACGACCAGAAAGATCAGGCAATTGAGAAGCCACTTGAAGCTCTTCGGCATCTTCAGCAGGTTCGCCTTCTTGAAAGAACACGAGCGACTCTTCAGGTGGGAAGACGTAGCCAGACATTGTGTCGATGATGCACCTGGGACCGTGCGACACATTGGCAGTAGGGTTAAGCCCGGGAAAGCAGTTGAGACACTCCAAATCGTGAAGAGCTTTGTCTTCCTGACAAGCAGCAGCCCAACGAAGACGTAGACCATCAACGGGGTCCTAAAAGGGTGACACAAACCAACTGTAGGACAACAAGACAAGACAACACAAAAACACAAACACAAACAAACACAAACTTACCTCGAAAGGGTAAGCCCAATGGATATGACCGGGGATCCGCTCACCAGACATGTTCAAACGGAATGCCATCAGTCGAGGCTGGTGAAAGTACAGACGGTTGATGTTGTCCCGGTTCTGTGAGAACAAAATGTCGTCCAGCACCGACTAATCCAATGGAACGGACTTGTTGTCGTCCCAGGCAACGTACTGGTAGCCCATCTCGACCGCCATAGGTCCACTCTGTTCGTAAAGGCCCAAGAACAGTTCAGCATAGTAGTCCGGGAGGAGATAATTGATGGCTCGAATGTTCACTTGGCTTCGGGCCACCATGAGCACATCAACTCGGCCCATTTGGGCGTGCAGACGAGGATACAGCGAAAAGTAGTCCGCACTGGACATTGCGGCCTGAGAAGACATGACTGAATCACGATGATTCTAGGGAAGAACATAAAAGAAATGGAATAATTTGAGGAGAAAGGAAAAAGAGCTGGAGTGAAAGAAAAATGCACAAGACTCTCTCAAGTAGGTTAAGGATTCCCTCAAATACGCACAACGGACACTAAGTTCGGGTAGGGGAAGGCGAGAGCCATCGGCACCAAACAAACCCGCGCATACACAAACAGACGCACACAACACATGACCCGTGGAAGGCAAAGGAGTACCCGTTGACGGTGGTGGTGACGGGAAATGGCGCAGACAAACAAGTATCCTGTGGCTAAGACCCCCTTTGAGGGCTCTATCTCACGGCCAGATGTGCCAGGCAAGGTAGTACAGTGCCTAAAAGGTAGAATCCACCCACAATCCGTGCACCGGAGGCTCCAAAGTGGAGACAAACACATGTTCAAGTGAGAGGAGAAGTCAACTCGGTCGGAGAGAACTTCCACCCCACAATCCTCAAGTGCACTAAGGTCCCAACTTAGGACACTATCCCAAGGCCAAATGTGCCAGGCAAAGTAGTACAAAGGACCTAAAAGAGCACAGATGTTAAAAAAGTTGAACATCTCGTTCCATTTGGATCTGTGATTGTCCTAGACAAATATAAGTAAGCGAGATCTATTCTCCTAATTATTCTGAACATTGCTGACTATCTAATTACCTTCTAACTCCCAACGGAACCTAAAAGAGCACAGATGTTAAAAAGTTGAACATCTCGTTCCAATTGGATCTGTGATTGTCCTAGACAAATATAAGTAAACGGGATCTGTTCTCCTCGTTATTCTGAACATTGCTGACTATCTAATTATCTTCTAACACCCAAGGGAACCTAAAAGAGCACAGATGTTAAAAAGTTGAACATCTCGTTCCATTTGGATCTGTGATTGTCCTAGACAAATATAAGTAAGCGGGATCTGTTCTCCTCGTTATTCTGAACATTGCTGACTATCTAATTACCTTCTAACTCCCAACGGAACCTAAAAGAGCACAGATGTTAAAAAAGTTGAACATCTCGTTCCAATTGGATCTGTGATTGTCCTAGACAAATATAAGTAAACGGGATCTGTTCTCCTCGTTATTCTGAAAATTGCTGACTATCTAATTACCTTCTAACTCCCAACGGAACCTAAAAGAGCACAGATGTTAAAAAGTTTAACATCTCGTTCCATTTGGATCTGAGATAGTCCTGCCCGGTTCTAAGTATGCGGGATCTATTCTCCTCCTTATCCTGAACATTGCTGACTATCTAATTACCTTCTAACACCCAAGGGAACCTAAATGAGCACAGATGTTAAAAAAGTTTAACATCTCGTTCCATTTGGATCTGAGATAGTCCTGCCCGGTTCTAAGTATGCGGGATATGTTCTCCTCGTTATTCTGAACATTGCTGACTATCTAATTACCTTCTAACACCCAAGGGAACCTAAAGAGCACAGATGTTAAAAAGTTTAACATCTCGTTCCATTTGGATCTGAGATAGTCCTGCCCGGTTCTAAGTATGCGAAGTCTATTCTCCTCGTTATTCTGAACATTGCTGACTATCTAATTACCTTCTAACACCCAAGGGAACCTAAAAGAGCACAGATGTTAAAAAGTTTAACATCTCGTTCCATTTGGATCTGAGATAGTCCTGCCCGGTTCTGAGTATGCGGGATCTGTTCTCCTCGTTATTCTGAACATTGCTGACTATCTAATTACCTTCTAACTCCCAACGGAACCTAAAAGAGCACAGATGTTAAAAAGTTTAACATCTCGTTCCATTTGGATCTGAGATAGTCCTGCCCGGTTCTAAGTATGCGGGATCTGTTCTCCTCGTTATTCTGAACATTGCTGACTATCTATTTACCTTCTAACTCCTAACGGAACCTAAATGAGCACAGATGTTAAAAAGTTTAACATCTCGTTCCATTTGGATCTGAGATAGTCCTGCCCGGTTCTAAGTATGCGGGATATGTTCTCCTCGTTATTCTGAACATTGCTGACTATCTAATTACCTTCTAACACCCAAGGGAACCTAAATGAGCACAGATGTTAAAAAGTTTAACATCTCGTTCCATTTGGATCTGAGATAGTCCTGCCCGGTTCTAAGTATGCGGGATATGTTCTCCTCGTTATTCTGAACATTGCTGACTATCTAATTACCTTCTAACACCCAAGGGAACCTAAAAGAGCACAGATGTTAAAAAGTTTAACATCTCGTTCCATTTGGAACTGTGATGTCCTGCAAGTTTCTGAGTATGCGGGATCTATTCTCCTCGTTATTCTGAACATTGCTGACTATCTAATTACCTTCTAACTCCCAACGGAACCTAAAAGAGCACAGATGTTAAAAAGTTTAACATCTCGTTCCATTTGGAACTGTGATGAGCCATAGAACACTAACCCAACTTCTGATCGGGCAGGTGGCACGAGTGTACCCTCAGATCCTTCCTGACTGTCCACAGAAACCATAATATCCTATTGGAATCTAAGTATAGGACTCCTAAAAATGTCCTCAAATATTGTGGGCGCTGCCGCCCTCAAAATGTTGGAGATTTAAAAGAAAGCTAACACAACACTGTACATTAGCTCTAAATAGAAAGGGCGGTAGCGCCCCCAGGACCCACCGGTGGACCGACCAAAATATAACACAAACCAAAAGACTTACCGAATGACCGGAAATTCAAGTGGTGGAGTCTGGTAAGGTACAGTTCCTTGTAGATGACGACTAGTAGAGTCGATGAGACGCAAGCGCAGTTCCAAAAAAATGTTTGGATGTACTGAAACAGAGGAAAAAGGGAAATCGGTTAGAGAATTTAATCGAAAAAGGTGACCAGATCCTGAGTACGCATGGAAGGAACTTACCCACAGAAATGATTCTTCACAGAGTGGTGACCGTGGATGAGACGAGTCGATGGGTGGCGGTAAAGTGAAAATCGGTGCACAGGTTGAGGAGATACACAGGATTGAGTATTCTGATCCGTGAGGAGAACTTGCAATCGAGCGTGGAGTTGTTGTTGTGAGCGAAAGAAGCAGCTGCGGTAGGCACACAAGGAGGGGATGTACACAGAAGACGTAACCACACTCAGTCGTTCAGCGAGAGTTACGGTTGTTACTGTTGTTGGTGGGCGACATCTATGGATTTTAAATTCAGAATATGGTTGATCGACTGTTCTCGAAAGATCTTGAAGGTCCTACAGTGTGCCACCCTATTAGACTATACAGTGTGTTCTCGTATATGTTGCTCTAATGGAGAAGGCTCGAGAAAAATTCTAAACTACTGTCTGTATAGAAGTTAACGAGGGTGGGCAATCCAACTATGAAACTCCCGAGTGTCCTAATGATTCAGAACGATCCAAAATGGATAACTTACTTGTTTGCTATGTCCGCAATTGTTGAACTTTTGAATATGTTCATTTAGGTTCCGTTGGGAGTTAGAAGGTAATTAGATAGTCAGCAATGTTCAGAATAACGAGGAGAATAGATCCCGCATACTCAGAAACTTGCAGGACATCACAGTTCCAAATGGAACGAGATGTTGAGTTTTTGAACATCTGTGCTCTTTTAGGTTCCGTTGGGAGTTAGAAGGTAAATAGATAGTCAGCAATGTTCAGAATAACGAGGAGAACAGATCCCGCATACTCAGAACCGTGCAGGACTATCACAGATCCAAATGGAACGAGATGCTAAACTTTTTAACATCTGTGCTCTTTTAGGTTCCCTTGGGTGTTAGAAGGTAATTAGATAATCAGCAATGTTCAGAATAACGAGGAGAACATATCTCGCATACTTAGAACCGGGCAGGACAATCTCAGATCCAAATGGAACGAGATGTTAAACTTTTTAACATCTGTGCTCATTTAGGTTCCCTTGGGTGTTAGAAGGTAATTAGATAGTCAGCAATGTTCAGAATAACGAGGAGAACAGATCCCGCATACTCAGAAACTTGCAGGACATCACAGTTCCAAATGGAACGAGATGTTGAGTTTTGAAACATCTGTGCACTTTTAGGTTCCCTTGGGTGTTAGAACGTAAATAGATAGTCAGCAATGTTCAGGAGAACGAGGAAAACAGATCCAGCGTACTTATATTTGTCTAGGACAATCACAGATCCAAATGGAACGAGATGTTCAACATTTTAACATCTGTACTCTTTTATGTTCCCTTGGGTGTTAGAAGGTAATTAGATAGTCAGCAATGTTCAGGATAACCAGGAGAACAGATCCCGCATACTTATACTTGTCCAGGACCATCACAGATCCAAATGGAACAAAGTGTTGAGTTTTTGAAACATCTGTGCTCTTTTAGGTTCTGTTGGGAGTTAGAAGGTAATTAGATAGTCAGCAATGTTCAGAATAACGAGGAGAACATATCCCGCATACTCAGAAACTTGCAGGACATCTCAGATCCAAATGGAACGAGATGTTAAACTTTTTAACATCTGTGCTCATTTAGGTTCCCTTGGGTGTTAGAAGGTAATTAGATAGTCAGCAATGTTCAGAATAACGAGGAGAATAGATCCCGCATACTCAGAAACTTGCAGGACATCACAGTTCCAAATGGAACGAGATGTTGAGTTTTTGAAACATCTGTGCACTTTTAGGTTCCGTTGGGAGTTAGAAGGTAATTAGATAGTCAGCAATGTTCAGGAGAACGAGGAGAACAGATCCCGCGTACTTATATTTGTCTAGGACAATCACAGATCCAAATGGAACGAGATGTTCAACATTTTAACATCTGTACTCTTTTATGTTCCCTTGGGTGTTAGAAGGTAATTAGATAGTCAGCAATGTTCAGGATAACCAGGAGAACAGATCCCGCATACTTATACTTGTCCAGGACCATCACAGATCCAAATGGAACAAAGTGTTGAGTTTTTGAAACATCTGTGTACTTTTAGGTTCCGTTGGGAGTTATTAGGTAAATAGTCAGTTGTGTTGCGCATGTGAGTTGATGTGTCGATGAGTGCCGGTGAGGTTAATGGCGGTGTCCGCAAATACGGGAACGTATTCGGGAGAGTTGGAGTAAGGTGGACATGTGCCTATTGAATTGCGGTTCTCGTGGTGGTTGACCGATTGCTCCTAAGTGGACAATAGTACAACATTCTCACAACCACCATCACTTATCTAACAAGAAGTGGCCAGACATTCCCAAGTCCAGTCTAGTCTATCCTTGCAACTTACAATCAACACTGTGACTTAGACAACATCAAAACGTTGCACCTTACCTGACAACTTTAACACTGAAAGTCAAGCTAACTGGCTCGCATTTGCCCTACCACTTTAGTTTATCAACCAATACAAATACACACAATAACAGGTTATCGAATAAAGATTTTTATTATTTTAATAAAGCAATTACAAATTGATTACCGAGCTTATAGAATATCCTATGAGTAAAATATAAACTAAGTTCAAAAGGAAACATGGGAAAGGGGGGACAGAAGTAGAAGCAATAGAACCCAAGGTCATCCATAAAAAGTAAAAGGATGATCACTTGAGTGTGTCCGGTGTAGTAGAAGTGAAAAGAAGGGTTGAATGTGTTACATCTTGTTTGTGTATGGGAAAGAGAATGTGTTGATAAGCTCACATGAAGGTAATCACTCTAGAATTCGCACAGGTTCACTCCTCGGGAGTTGGTAGTCGTAGAGGATTGGCCACCGGTTCGAACATGGTTCGAGTCTGGAATATGTCCACCTCGTCGGAGTACTGAGCTAAGGCACAGTTGAGCGAACCAGATGGCGAGGATTGCGAGTCATCCCACATGTCGATAAGCTCCTGCGTGTCGATGGACATTGGTCGAATGGGAGAGGCGAGGGCTCCACACAGCGATGATGGACCCGACTGGATTGACGCCTCACTTGGACGAGTGTTGACAACACGGGCAGGGATGTGCACAGTGATTAGCGCATCATCGAATCGGACAGAACGAGCACCAGTAGCGCCAACATCACCAGCAGTAGAGACTTGGGTTTGGCCACCAGAACTCTCTTGAGCAGAACCCTCTTCGGAAGAACCTTCTTCAGCAGTAACTTGTGGAGAAGCAATCGATTCGGTAGCGGTCTTTGGAGCAGTGACAGCATCGCCCAAAACGGAATCAACCACACTCTCTTCGTCAGCAACCGTCTCCACCATCAAACCAACCACATCCATTGTAACCAGTTCAGTCAGTTCGGGAAGACCAAAGCCAATAGACTCCTCCGACCAGATGGTGCAAATCTCGAACGTATCACTTGATGGAGCGCCAGGAGACTTCACATTTTCCACATTAGTGTCTGCACTAATGGACATTGGAACAACCGAGCCAATAGAAGTATCCATTTGCATCATCGAAGCACCGACTGCTGGAGATTTGATAACGATACTTGCAACCTTACTGCCATTGTCAACGCTAATCGACATTGGAGAGATAGATGCCACACTAGCAGCTGCAGGAGCGCTAACAGTAGGAACGCTACTAACTTGCGATAAAGCTAAAAGCAAAGATACGATTGATTGCAAAGGCGCTCAAGAGAGGATAATGGTTGGGACATACCTGAAATAACCGGGGAGACCAAGTCGATGTATGAAGTGGACAACACCTTAGAAGGCACAGTCTTGGGACGGTCTACAGGTGATGCAAATACTTTGCCTGAACCATCCTTGGAAGATGTAGAGACAATTGATGGTCGGCGAAATGATGATTCACGCGACATAACACGTTCACTGATGACGGTCACAGCAGAAGGAAGATTGTCCTCGGAGGTTGAAGGCATTCCACCAACAGTAGCGACACTCAAGGACACAGTAGAAGCAGCGAGTCCAGCGTCCGAGGTAGATGGTTCAACAGATTGGCCTTCGACCAACATTGAAGAATCTGAACTTATCGAAATAGTACCAGGAGATGATGGCGCACCGGTACCAGTCCAAGTGGACAGGATGATCGACTCTCCAGTTGAAATCGCAGCACGACCAACGGTGCAAGTCTTGAACGCAAGATCGGTGGGCTTCAAGCGGCGGCGCTCATCACCAACAACCAGTGGGGCACACTGCGCGTACTGATGGGTAGAAGTGCGATCCACCTGAGGCACAATCGGGGCCAGAGAGTCCCAATTCGAAATAGCAGGCACCAAGCAGCGCAGTGAAATTGGTTCAGTAGTGGTGCGGTTGCACTCGACGCACTTTTCGTCGTGCACCTTTCGACCCACGGCATCGGCATTGATCCAAGTGAAAGAGTACTATAGTGTAGAGTAAGGAGCGCGCATTGACACAATAAGCCAAAGCTGAAAAAACAAACAAAAGTTTTACTCACGCTTCCAGTCGGAATGGCCACCAGATAGCGTCCGGGAATTCGGGCACCGGTTGAGTCCAAAGCGAATGCATGCATCACTCGATTACCAAAATAGAGTTTGTTGATGGCAATCCGATCTTGACGGTAGATTAGCTTATCCAGTTCGACCTGATTCAGAGGCTTGAGAGGATTGTCCTTCCGGACGATGTACTGGTACATCATCGACAGTTCATAAGGTCCAATCTGGGTGTAGAGCTTGAGCAGCATCTGAGCATGGGACTCAGGCATCACGAGATCCAAACACTTCTGAGACACAAGTGCATCGCCGGTGATCTTGACATCAACACGGCCCATCTTCGAGTGAAGGCGAGGGAACTGGCGGAAGTGCTCGTTGTAGCTTTTGCACTTACATCCAGCAAGATTGATAAACGGCATAATCGAACCTAAGATCAATAGAAGGTAAAGAGAAAGTGAATCAAATAGTACAACCCAAAATTGGTGTAACACAAGTAAACAGAGTGGGAGAGAGATTGGCACGGGACTAGCACGCCCTGTGAGCACGTTTGGCAATTCTTAAGGCAAATTGTCCCTTAAGAGAACGTTAAGGCTGTTTCTTAAGGGAAAAATCGTCTTAATGTTGACTTAAGAAAATTGGTTAAGAGAAATTGAATTGAAAATATATACGAATATATTAGGAATATTACAATTAGCTAATCCTAGGATCCTAATTCGAATGCATTCATCTATAGATCAATTGATATATTAATATGTTGATCCCAAATTGGATTGTTGGAATGTGATCCAAAATGGCGGATCGATGGATATCCCAAATTGGATTGTTGGAATGTGATCCAAAATGGCGGATCGATGGATATCCCTAATTGGATTGTTGGAATGTGATCCAAAATGGCGGATCGATGGATATCCCTAATTGGATTGTTGGAATGTGATCCAAAATGGCGGATCGATGGATATCCCTAATTGGATTGTTAGAATGTGATCCAAAATGGCGGATCGATGGATATCCCAAATTGGATTGTTGGAATGTGATCCAAAATGGCGGATCGATGGATATCCCAAATTGAATTGTTGGAATGTGATCCAAAATGGCGGATCGATGGATATCCCAAATTGGATTGTTGGAATGTGATCCAAAATGGCGGATCGATGGATATCCCAAATTGGATTGTTGGAATGTGATCCAAAATGGCGGATCGATGGATATCCCAAATTGGATTGTTGGAATGTGATCCAAAATGGCGGATCGATGGATATCCCAAATTGGATTGTTGGAATGTGATGGGATAATAGCTTTATGGCGCCCACTTTTAGATATAAGCATTGAGTTAATTAAGTTACACATTTCATTTTAACGTTTTTAACAGAAAATGTTCAAATGCCACTTTTTTTAAATTGGCGCCACCCAAATAGGCGCCATCGTTTATGGCGCCCAATGGTATACCATGATTGGATAGTTCTTCCTTAAGAATAAGTTAAATAATTCCTTTAATTGGTATATTTTTAATACAATTGACAGAATAATTTATAATAATAAAAACCCCAAGGGTTTGAGAGTATCGATTGTGCCTGGCACTGTGCTATCGATATCTTGAGGGGCAGTCAGTCAGTGCATATGAATAAGTAGAGAAGGACCCCCTCTCACTCACTCGTGCAGTGTTCAGTGTGCACTTACTCACTGCAGTGTGTTTGCTCAATTTGTCGGTTGGACATTGTTGTGATGAGGCAGTTGGCCTACTCGCGCTCGGTGCATGTTTGTGTGTGTGTGTGTGTGTGTAATTCGCATTTTGTTGTGATTTTTAAGAAGTGGTTTTTTGTTACAATGATTGATTTGTGAATTAAAAATTCTATACTGAATTCATTGCGTTCATGTGTGACTGAAAAACGCGAAAATACTAAATGACTACTGTTAATTTAAATCATTCAAGACTTTCAAGCTCAAAATGAATTATTTTTAAGTGGATTCAACAAGCTGTACTTTGTTCAACGTTATTCAAAAGTTTTCCCATCTATTTACCTGAAGCCTTAATGTAACTTGATTATGTTAACTAAGGGAAATCTATTACAATTTGCTAAAAGTATATAAATTCATTCAAAGTTTTGCATTTTTTAATTAAAGTTTTTTATATTTAGATTACTTGCATTACTGAAAGTCATTTGTTGTCATTTTTCTACGATTGTGAACTCATAGAAACTATCAAAAAAGGAGCGAAATCTTATTGTTCACAATTCCAATTTGTCCCGATAAATCTCTAATGAACCCAACTATCTAGAAGTACAATGTAACAAGAAATTCGACTCTGGCGGGACAGTTTGACTCATGTATTATGGACTTCTACTCTAATGAAGATGCTGTTTACTTAGCTCTGTCAAATGAAGACAGCTTTCCGTCTCTGTTGGAATTTTTATTCGGTAATTACTCATATGCCTACTATCAATTGATACTAATTAGTTTATACCTTTATGTAGGTGGTTCTACTCCGATTTACCTTCACCTTTATGATATTCTCAATTATACTGGCGATGACCTTGGCTTAATCCCGATAGTCACACAGAGGTCCTCATCGAAGTAGTGAATGAAAACAAGCTTCTTCGTGAAAAAGTGATTATGCTGGAAAAGGATCTGTCTGATTTCAAAGTTCAGTTCGTTAACTTCACTCGCAAATCCACCGAGCACATCAACAAATTGGCTACGAACAAGCGCGAATCAAACTTTGATCAATCAATGCGATATTATCTTAAGATCGTACCTGTAATTACAATTGCATGTAACAATCAATGGTCATTTGATCATATGATATACTTTTGGGTACTTTACCACTTTTTAATAAATAATTTTGAGTACATTATTTTTTCTGGTTTAGTGGGAGTGGCCGTAGCCACTCCCACCAAGTGGAAGTGGAAGTATACCTTTATAGGGGGACAGGAGGATCTGGTCCCTGCAATCCTTAATGATAAAATTCTTAAGAGGCCCTTAATGATCATTCTTAAGAATCAGAAATTCTATAAGAGGTCTTAAGAGTCATCCTTAAGACTCAGTCTTAAGGGTCCCTTAAGACAGAAAAGTTGCTCACAGGGCGGGCATTGAGTCATGTCAAACAGAGCGGCCCCGTGGTGGTGGTGACAGTGGACAGCGACTGTGAAGATGTTCCGTTAATGCGGTCACAGGTAGAAAGAGAGAGAGAGAGAGAGAGAGAGAGAGAGAGAGAGAGAGAGAGAGAGAGAGAGAGAGAGAGAGAGAGAATATGTCCATGTACAATTGTGCAATTGAAGAAACTCCGAAGGAGAAAACGTCGAACCCGCAGTGCCCCAGTGCACCCAATACACCTTTTATGTCACTATCCCATGGCCAGGTATATCAGGCAAAGGAGTACAAAGCACAAAAGGTGGAATAAACTCGGCACCTGTGTGTCCAGGAGACCAAAGTGTATACAAACACATGTACAATTGAGAAATTGGAGCAACATTGTCGGAGAAAACGTCTCACCCACAACCCCATTGTGCTCTTGAGATTCAATTGAGCACACTAACCCATGGCCAGATGTGCCAGGTAAGATAGTACGGAGCCAAAAAGGTGGTATCCACTGTATCTAACTCCCAACGGAACCTAAAAGAGCACAGATGTTAAAAAGTTTAACATCTCGTTCCATTTGGAACTGTGATGTCCTGCAATTTTCTGATTATGCGGGATCTATTATCCTCGTTATTCTCAACATTGCTGACTATCTAATTGCCTTCTAACTCCCAACGGAACCTGAAAGTGCACAGATGTTTCAAAAAACTCAACATCTCGTTCCATTTGGAACTGTGATGTCCTGCAAGTTTCTGAGTATGCGGGATCTATTCTCCTCGTTATTCTGAACATTGCTGACTATCTAACTACCTTCTAACACCCAAGGAAACCTTAAAAGAGCACAGATGTTAAAAAGTTTAACATCTCGTTCCATTTGGAACTGTGATTGTCCTAGACAAATATAAGTACGCGGAATCTGTTCTCCTCCTAATTCTGAACATTGCTGACTATCTAATTACCTTCTAACACCCAAGGGAACCTAAATGAGCACAGATGTTAAAAACTCAACATCTCGTTCCATTTGGATCTGAGATAGTGCTGCCCGGCTCTAAGTATGCGGGATATGTTCTCCTCGTTATTCTGAACATTGCTGACTATCTAATTACCTTCTAACACCCAAGGGATGCTAAAAGAGCACAGATGTTAAAAAGTTTAACATCTCGTTCCATTTGGATCTGTGATTGTCCTAGACAAATATAAGTACGCGGAATCTGTTCTCCTCCTAATTCTGAACATTGCTGACTATATAATTACCTTCTAACACCCAAGTAAACCTAATGAGCACAGATGTTAAAAAGTTTAACATCTCGTTCCATTTGGATCTGAGATAGTCCTGCCCGGTTCTAAGTATGCGGGATATGTTCTCCTCGTTATTCTGAACATTGCTGACTATCTAATTACCTTCTAACACCCAAGGAAACCTAAATGAGCACAGATGTTAAAAAGTTTAACATCTCGTTCCATTTGGATCTGAGATAGTCCTGCCCGGTTCTAAGTATGCGGGATATGTTCTCCTCGTTGTTCTGAACATTGCTGACTATCTAACTACCTTCTAACACCCAAGGGAACCTAAATGAGCACAGATGTTAAAAAGTTTAACATCTCGTTCCATTTGGATCTGAGATAATCCTACCCGGTTCTAAGTATGCGGGATATGTTCTCCTCGTTATTCTGAATATTGCTGATTATCTAACTACCTTCTAACACCCAAGGAAACCTAAATGAGCACAGATGTTAAAAAGTTTAACATCTCGTTCCATTTGGAACTGTGATTGTCCTAGACAAATATAAGTACGCGGGATCTGTTCTCCTCTTTATTCTGAACATTGCTGACTATCTAATTACCTTCTAACACCCAAGTGAACCTAACTATGCATAGATGTTAAAAAGTTTAACATCTCGTTCCATTTGGAACTGTGATAGTCCTGCCCGGTTCTAAGTATGCGGGATATGTTCTCCTCGTTATTCTGAACATTGCTGACTATCTAATTACCTTCTAACACCCAAGGAAACCTAAATGAGCACAGATGTTAAAAAGTTTAACATCTCGTTCCATTTGGATCTGAGATAGTCTTGCCCGGTTCTAAGTATGCGGGATATGTTCTCCTCGTTATTCTGAATATTGCTGATTATCTAACTACCTTCTAACACCCAAAGGAAACCTAAATGAGCACAGATGTTAAAAAGTTTAACATCTCGTTCCATTTGGAACTGTGATTGTCCTAGACAAATATAAGTACGCGGGATCTGTTCTCTTCCTTATTCTGAACATTGCTGACTATCTAATTACCTTCTAACACCCAAGGGAACCCTAAATGAGCACAGATGTTAAAAAGTTTAACATCTCGTTCCATTTGGAACTGTGATTGTCCTAGACAAATATAAGTACGCGGGATCTGTTCTCCTCCTTATTCTGAACATTGCTGACTATCTAATTACCTTCTAACACCCAACGGAACCTAAATGAGCACAGATGTTAAAAAGTTTAACATCTCGTTCCATTTGGATCTGAGATAGTCCTGCCCGGTTCTAAGTATGCGGGATATGTTCTCCTCGTTATTCTGAACATTGCTGACTATCTAATTACCTTCTAACACCCAAGGAAACCTAAATGAGCACAGATGTTAAAAAAGTTTAACATCTCGTTCCATTTGGAACTGTGATAGTCCTGCCCGGTTCTAAGTATGCGGGATATGTTCTCCTCGTTATTCTGAACATTACTGACTATCTAACTACCTTCTAACACCCAAGGAAACCTAAATGAGCACAGATGTTAAAAAAGTTTAACATCTCGTTCCATTTGGAACTGTGATAGTCCTGCCCGGTTCTAAGTACGCGGGATCTGTTCTCTTCCTTATTCTGAACATTGCTGACTATCTAATTACCTTCTAACACCCAAGGGAACCTAAATGAGCACAGATGTTAAAAAGTTTAACATCTCGTTCCATTTGGATCTGTGATTGTCCTAGACAAATATAAGTACGCGGGATCTGTTCTCCTCCTTATTCTGAACATTGCTGACTATCTAATTACCTTCTAACACCCAAGGGAACCTAAATGAGCACAGATATTAAAAAGTTTAACATCTCGTTCCATTTGGATCTGAGATAGTCCTCCCCGGTTCTAAGTATGCGGGATCTATTCTCCTCGTTATTCTGAACATTGCTGACTATCTAATTACCTCCTAACTCCCAACGGAACCTAAAAGTGCACAGATGTTTCAAAAACTCAACATCTCGTTCCATTTGGAACTGTGATTGTCCTGCAAGTTTCTGAGTATGCGGGATCTGTTCTCCTCGTTATTCTGAACATTGCTGACTATCTATTTATCTTCTAACTCCCAACGGAACCTAAAAGAGCAAAGATGTTTCAAAAACTCAACATCTCGTTCCATTTTGAACTGTGATGAGCCATAGAACACTAACCCAACTTCTGTTCGGGCAGGTGGCACGAGTGTACCCTCAGATCCTTCCTGACTGTCCACAGAACCCATAATATCCAATTGGAATCTAAGTATAGGACACCTAAACATATCCTCAAATATTGTGGGCGCTGCCGCCCTCAAAATGTGGGAAATTTAAAAGAATGCTAACACAAGACTGTACATTAACTCTAAATAGAAAGAGCGGTAGCGCCCCCAGGACCCACCGGTGGACCGACCAAAATATAACACAAACCAAAAGACTTACCGAATGACCGGAAATTCAAGTGGTGGAGTCTGATAAGGTACAGTTCCTTGTAGATGACGACTAGTAGAGTCGATGAGACGCAAGCGCAGTTCTAAAAAATGTTTGGATGTACTGAAACGGAGGAAAAAAAGGAAATCGGTTAGGGAATTTAATCGAAAAAGGTGACCATTTCCTGAGTTCGCATGGAAGGAACTTACCAACAGAATTGATACTTCACAGAGTGATGACGGTAGATGATCCGAGTAGATTGGTGGCGGTTTGATGAGAATCGATGCACAGGTTCTGGAAATACACAGGATTGAGTCTTCTGAATCGGAAGGAGAACTTGCAATCGAGCGTGGTGTTGTTGTAATGAGAACAGGAGGCAGCTGCGGTAGGCACACAACGAGGGAATGTACACAGAAGACGTAACGCCAACTCAGTTGTACAGCGAGAGTTACGGTTGTTACTGTTGTTCGTGGGCGACATCTATGAAGCTAGAATTCAGAATATGGTTGCTCGACTGTTCTCGAAAGATCTCGAAGGTCCTACAGTGTGCCACCCTATTAGACTATACAGCGTGTTCTCGTATATGTTGCTCTAATGGAGAAGGCACAGGAAGATTCTAAACGACTGTCTTTATAGAAGTTAACGAGGGTGGGTAATCCAACCATGACACTCCCGAGTGTCCTAGTGGTCCAGGAACGTCCCAAAATAAGTCAACTTGCTTGTTTGCAATGTCTATATCGATATAGGGGTTGTGGAGGGTGGGCAATTCAACCATGACACTCCCGAGTGTTCTAGTGGTCCAAGAACGATCCAAAATGGATAACTTGCTTATTAGCAATGTCCGGAATTGTTGAACTTTTAAATATTCTCTTTTAGGTTCCGTTTGGAGTTAGAAGGTAATTAGATAGTCAGCAATGTTCAGAATAAGGAGGAGAACAGATCCCGCGTACTTATATTTGTCTAGGACAATCACAGTTCCAAATGAAACGAGATGTTAAATTTTTTAACATCTGTGCTCATTTAGGTTCCCTTGGGTGTTAGAAGGTAGTTAGATAGTCAGCAATGTTCAGAACAACGAGGAGAACATATCCCGCATACTTAGAACCGGGCAGGACTATCTCAGATCCAAATGGAACGAGATGTTAAACTTTTTAACATCTGTGCTCATTTAGGTTCCCTTGGGTGTTAGAAGGTAATTAGATAGTCAGCAATGTTCAGAATAAAGAGGAGAATGGATCCCGCATACTCAGAAACTTACAGGACGTCCCAGTTCCAAATGGAACGAGATGTTAAACTTTTTAACATAAGTGCTCATTTAGGTTCCCTTAAATGTTAGAAGGTAATTAGATAGTCAGCAATGTTCAGAACAACGAGGAGAACATATCCCGCATACTTAGAACCGGGCAGGACTATCTCAGATCCAAATGGAACGAGATGTTAAACTTTTTAACATCTGTGCATAGTTAGGTTCCCTTGGGTGTTAGAAGGTAATTAGATAGTCAGCAATGTTCAGAATAACGAGGAGAATAGATCCCGCATACTCAGAAACTTGCAGGACATCACAGTTCCAAATGGAACGAGATGTTAAACTTTTTAACATCTGTGCTCATTTAGGTTCCCTTGGGTGTTAGAAGGTAATTAGATAGTCAGCAATGTTCAAAATAACGAGGAGAATAGATCCCGCATACTCAGAAACTTGTAGGACATCGCAGTTCCAAATGGAACGAGATGTTAAACTTTTTAACATCAGTGCTCATTTAGGTTCCCTTGGGTGTTAGAAGGTAATTAGATAGTCAGCAATGTTCAGAATAACGAGGAGAACATATCCCGCATACTTAGAACCGGGCAGGACTATCTCAGATCCAAATGGAACGAGATGTTAAACTTTTTAACATCTGTGCTCATTTAGGTTCACTTGGGTGTTAGAAAGTAATTAGATAGTCAGCAATGTTCAGAATAACGAGGAGAACATATCCCGCATACTCAGAAACTTGCAGGACATCACAGTTACAAATGGAACGAGATGTTAAACTTTTTAACATCTGTGCTCATTTAGGTTCCCTTGGGAGTTAGAAGGTAATTAGATAGTCAGCAATGTTCAGAATAACGAGGAGAACAGATTCCGCATACTCAGAAACTTGCAGGACATCACAGTTCCAAATGGAACGAGATGTTAAACTTTTTAACATCTGTGCTCATTTAGGTTCCCTTGGGTGTTAGAAGGTAATTAGATAGTCAGCAATGTTCAGAATAACGAGGAGAACAGATCCCGCATACTCAGAAACTTGCAGGACATTACAGTTCCAAATGGAACGAGATGTTCAACTTTTTAACATTTGTGCTCATTTAGGTTCCCATGGGTGTTAGAAGGTAATTAGATAGTCAGCAATGTTCAGAATAACGAGGAGAACATATCCGGCATACTTAGAACCGGGCAGGACTATCTCAGATCCAAATGGAACGAGATGTTAAACTTTTTAACATCTGTGCTCTTTTAGCATCTGTTGGGAGTTAGAAGGTAATTAGATAGTCAGCAATGTTCAGAATAACGAGGAGAACAGATCCCGCACACTTAGAAACTTGCAAGACATCACAGATCCAAATGGAACAAGATGTTGAGTTTTTGAAACATCTGTGCACTTTTAGGTTCCCTTGGGTGTTAGAAGGTAATAAGATAGTCAGCAATGTTCAGAATAAGGAGGAGAACAAATCCCGCGTACTTATATTTGTCTAGGACAATCACAGATCCAAATGGAACGAGATGTTCAACTTTTTAACATCTGTGCTCGATCTAAACCATCACTCAGACACACACAAACACAAAGGTACAACACATGTACAGTACAAGTATTCTCCCCAACGGAACCTAAAAGAGCACAGATGTTCAAAAGCTGAACATCTCGTTCCATTTGGATCTGAGATAGTCCTGCCCGGATCTAAGTATGCGGGATATGTTCTGCTCGTTATCCTGAACATTGCTGACTATCTATTTACCTTCTAAGTCCCAACGGAACCTAAAAGAGCACAGATGTTCAAAAGCTGAACATATCGTTCCATTTGGATCTGTAAGTATTTCTAAGAATTTTAGGTGAGCGAGTCTACTTCTCCTCGTTGTACTGAACATTAATGACCACCAAACTTTAATTCAAGTCCTAAAGGGAAGCTAAATTACTCAGATGAGTAAAATATACTAATTTCGTTCCATTTGGAGTTGTGAGTGTCTAGAAGCCTCTTAGATGAACGAGTCTACTTCTCTTCCTTGTGCTGAACATTAATCACCACCACCATCAACACTTCCCTACAGTCAGAACATTCGACCCAACTCTCACTCCCGAACCGAAACCCTCTACATCTCTAAATACACTTTAACCGTGTGAGTGAACACACCATCAAATTACCTCTACACTTCTCAACTTATTCAATAGCCACACCAAAAGGTAATCGTTTTAAAAGTTAAATTTTATTGATAATAAAAAAGAGTACAGAGACATTACACACCATGTCGCACTTAGTACAAAGGCAACAAAATCATTCGAATATTAGATGATAAGTGTACGCAACATTAATAGTGTGTATTCGGAAAGAATATAGACATACAAAAATCACGATAGAAGAGAAAGAGTAGGGGAAAAAGACAGAGGATTATGTGTGTTGTGTGGTGTGGAGGAGATTGAAAACAATCAGTAAAAAAAATAAACCTGTTGTTCTCGAGATAGAAAGAAGTAAACTAGAGTTTTTTAGGTAATGTTGCTGTTGTTGTACACAAATATGGTTAATGATAAACTAAGCTGACATGTCTTTACAATATGTAATGCTCATTCGAGTGCACAGTTCACTCACCGCGACCACCATCATCAGCAGGAGCTTGAGCAGCGGGCCGGTTGTTCAGTCCCAGGACACGGCCAAAGACATTTCGCAGGAATGAGGGTATGTATTGGGCCACAGTCGACAGGACACCAGCGGGGGTCGGATCAGCTCGAGCTTGCAAAGAAACACCAAACGATGAATCGGACTCACTGTCACAAGTCGAATACAAAGTAGAGTGGGATGAGCGCTCCAACGAACTTGAAGAAGTTGAACCTCGTCGGCTAAGTGCCATCCATGCCAAGTAGTCCTCTTGCCAGTCTGAAGAAGATGAATCTTCTTGTCCGGTCACTTGTGGGGCACGTTGTTGTCGAACTTGGGGTTGACGCACTGGTTGATGTCCCTCGCGATACTCCAGTTCCATTCCCCACACCATGCGCATGTGCTGTTCGTCGGTCAAACGAATGCGGTCACTGTTGGGAGGACTGCTTGAGGATGTTGGGAAGGAGTACATCTGCGAACTATCACTGCTACTGTACGTAGTAAAACACGACTCAGGAGTTCCCGGCAGTGGAGCAGAGCCACCAGCAGCAGGAGGAGGAGGAGTGGCGGACAGATGTTCACCAACTGATGGACCGGCGGCGGCAGCAGAAGCAATAGAAGGATCGTCGGAGTCGCCACGATACAGGTCTGGCAAATCAAAGCCAACCGAAACTTCAGACCAAATCTGGCAAAGCTGAGGATCATTGGCTGCAGGAGCACCAGTGGAGATACGCTTGCTCGAAGGAACACAGCCAGGAGAAGAAGCTTGACGCTTCTCGGTAGTGATGGAGCCGCCGGACGGTGGCGATCCACTACCCGATCCACCAACAGCAGTAACCTCGACCTCTTCTTGTCCTTGAGCGCTTAGAGTGTTGAACATTGGCAACATAAGAACCTTGCGATGACGATATTCCTCGGGTATATTTTTCAAGCTCTTTCCTGAACTTGAACTTGAGTCATCCGACAGATAGTCGGGATATCCAGGCGGTGAGTCATTTCGGGGAGCAGCCGGCCGGGAATACTCAGGAAAAGGATTAGGCACAACCAGGTTGGCCTCTTTGGTCAGCGGGATAACATTGGCCTTCTTGCACTCAGCCTTGTAGCGCATAAATCGGGCGTACAAACTGTCCGGGGGTGGAGCTCGATAAATGCGTTTCGCAACACTAGTACCTGCAGAAGAAGTTTCCTGAGAGAGTCCAGCGCCAGTTAAGCCACCTTCGATCATGTCCACAGCAGTGGTGGAGGAGGCCTTCATGCCTTGATCAGTAACTTCGACAGAAGGTTGGGCAGAAGTAGGAGCCAATGCGACACTCGACACGGAAGAGGACAAAACACATTGGGCGGCAACGACAGTGGAAACTTCAATGTCCATTGGGGACACGACATCAGAAGCAATAGATGGCAAATCAACAGACATATCTTCCAGGATGACACGGACAGTCGACTCGCTAGTGACGGACACATTCACCTCAGATGACACGTGCTCGACGCCAGGAGCAGCAGAAGATGACGACGACAACTGAGATGACGATGGTTTGCCTTCAGCGGGCGAAGAGGCCACCTCTTCAGCAGTAATGCCAGATGCAGGAGCATCAGATGAAACAGTGGACGCAACATTCGGAACAGTGACAGTCACGCTTGTAGTCGGGCCAAACGAGATGACAGCACGGGCACGATTGCCAAGTTGATCTTGCGAGTAACAGTTGACAACCATATCAGTGCGCTTCAAAAAACAGCCACTGGTGCCAAAGGTGAGCGGCATTGCCGGTGGGACAAAGGTGCGACGATCGCGCAGGTCAAGTTCGGCCAAGGTTCGAGCAGGGGCCAACTGTTGCCAGTTGGGAATGAGAGGCACGATACAGCGAATGGATGTGGCAATGGTGTTACCAGCACACTCGTAGCAGTCCCGGTCGTGCTCAAGTCGGCCAAACGAATCCGCGGTCACCCACCGGAATAGGCTCTAGGAGACAGAAGACGCCCGAGTTATAGCAAACAGTCACAGAGCAATACGCAAAAATAGTCTAACATCCTAAAAGGGCGCGAGCGCGGTAAACAAAAGTGGCACTTACGTTCGAAACAGGGAAGGCAATGTATTCGCGTCCGTTGATTCGACGACCATTGGAGTTGAGAGCATAAGCCATCATGGAACGGTTGGTGAAGTATAGGTTGTCGAGTTGAGCTCGGTCCTGGTAGTAAACGATATGATCAAGAGAAGTCTGGTCCACCGGGACGAAGGGTGACTGGTAGGTGCCAATGTTGAGGTACGAAAAAGATATCTCAACAGGTCCAGCTTCATTATAAAGTTGCTCTGCCATTTTGGAGTCGAAAATAGGGAGCAGTGATGTCAAGCAATAAGGAGACGGTAGCTGGGCCCCAGTGAGTCGAATGGTTACTGCGCCCAAATCGGAAATCAGACGGGGAAATGAAGCAAAGTGGGCCTCAAGTGATGGACACTTGCAACCTTTAACGCGGAAAAACTCCATCGTGTAGAGCTAGAGAAACAACAAGACAAAGTGAGTGATGCGGAGAGGGAGGGAGAGAGGGAGGGAGAGAGAGGGAGAGAGAGAGAGAGAGAGAGAGAGAGAGAGAAATTCCCAACGGAACCTAAAAGAGCACAAATGTTTCAAAACTCAACATCTGCCCCATTTGGAATTGTGATGTCTCGGGCAAAGTTTTTGAGTATGTGGGAGCGGTTCTCTTCGTTAGTTTCCTGGAATATTGTTGACTATCTAATTACCTTTCTATCTCCCTAAGTAAACGTAAAAGAGTTATTAAATAGCTTAAAATCTCAACATCTCGTTCCTATTTGGAACTGTGATGTTCTGCCAAGCTTTTGGAGTGTTCGGGACGGCTCTTCAAGGTTTCTGAATATTGCGAGTATCTACTAGCTTCTAAATCTCCTAACGGAATGTAAAGAGCATAAATAAGCTTTAAATCTCAATATCTCGTTCCCTGGCTTGGAACTGTGATGTTCCCCATGCTTTTGAGTGTGTGGGACGGTTTCCTTCTCGTTATTTCCTGGAATATTGTTGACTATCTAGACTACTTTTTTATCTCCCAAGGGAAAGTAAAAGAGCACAAATAAGTTTCCAAAAACTCAACATCTCGTTCCATTTGGAACTGTGATGTCCAACAAGTTTTTTTGAGTGTGCGGGATCGGTTCTCCTCGTTAGGTTCTGAACATTGCTGAGTATCTAGTAGCTTTCTAACTCCCAACGGAACGTAAAAGGGCACAGATGTTTCAAAACTCAACATCTCTCGTTCCATTTTGGACACTGGATGTCCTACAAGTTGTGAGTGTGCGGGATCTATTCTCCTCGTTGTTCTGAACATTGCTGACCACCAAAAATACCTTCTAACTCCCAACGGAACGTATTAGAACACAGATGTTTCAAAAAACTCAACATCTCGTTCCATTTGGAACTGTGATGTCCTACAAGGTTTTGAGTGTGCGGGAATCTATTCTCCTCATTATTCGGAACATTGCTGACTATCTAATTACTTTTCTATCTCCCCAAGGAAACGTAAAGGGCACAGATGTTTCAAAAACTCAACATCTCGTTCCATTTGGAACTGTGATGTCCTACAAGGTTTTTGAGTGTGCGGGATCATTCTCCTCGTTATTCTGAACATTAAGGTTTATCTCAAGAAGCTTCTAACTCCCAACGGAACGTAAGGGGCACAGATGTTTTCTAAAACTCAACACTCTTGTTCCATTTGGAACTGTGATGTCCTACAAGTTTGAGAGTGTGCGGGATCTGTTCCCCCCGTTATTCTGAACATTGCTGACCACCTAAATACCTTCTAACTCCCAACGGAACGTAAAAGGGCACAGATGTTTCTAAACTTAACATCTCGTTCCGTTTGGAACTGTGATGTCTCTACAAGGTTTTGAGTGTGCGGGATCGGTTCTCCTCGTTATTCTGAACATTGCTGACTATCTAAGTACATCTATCTCCCATGGAAACGTAAAAGAAGCACTAGATGTTTCAAAAACTCAACATCTCGTTCCATTTTTGGAATTGTGCCATGTCCTACAAGTTTTTGAGTGTGCGGGATCGGTTCTCCCCTCGTTAGTTCTGAACATTGCTGACCACCTATTTACCTTCTAACTCCCAACGGAACGTAAAGAGCTCCATGGATGTTTCAAAAACTCGACATCTCGTTCCCCATTTGGAACTGTGATGTCCTACAAGTTTTTGAGTGTGCGGGATCATTTCTCCTCGTTATTCCTGAACATTGCTGACTATCTTATTACCTTCTATCTCCCAAGGGAAACGTAAAAGAGCACAAATGTTTCAAAACTCAACATCTCGTTCCATTTGGAACTGTGATGTCCCTACAAGTTTCTGTGGTGTGTGCGTGGATCTATTCTTCCTCGTTGGTCTGAACATTGCTGACTATCTCCAATTGCCTTTATCTCTAAGGAAATGTAAAGGGGCACAGATGTTCAAAAAACTCAACATCTCGTTCCATTTGGAACTGTGATGTCCTACAAGTTTTTGAGTGTGCAGGATCTATTCTCCTCGTTATTCTGAATTTTGCTGACCACCTATTACATTCAACTCCCAATGGAACGTAAAAGAGCACAGATGTTCAAAAAACTCAAGCATCTCGTTCCATTTGGAACTGTGATGTCCTACCTAAGCTTGTGAGTGTGGGACTCCCTTCTCCTAGTTATTCTGAACATTGCTGACTATCTAATTACTTTCTATCTCCCAGGGGAAACGTAAAAGGCACGGATGTTTCTAAAAAACTAGCAACATCTCAGTTCCATTTGGAACTGTGATGTCCTACATGTTTCTGTGTGTGTTGGGATCCCTTATTCCTCGTTATTCTGAACATTGCTGACTATCTAATTACCTTCTATCTCCCAAGGAAACGTAAAAGAGCACCAGATGTTTCAAAAACTCAACATCTCGTTCCATTTGGAACTGTGATGTCCTACAAGTTTTTGAGTGTGCGGGATCTATTCTCCTCGTTATTCTGAACATTGCTGACCACCTAATTACCTTCAACTCCCAACGGAACGTAAACAGGGCACAGATGTTTCAAAAAACCTCAACATCTCGTTCCATTTGGAACTGTGATGTTCTACAAGTTTTTGAGTGTGCGGGATCTATTCTCCTCGTTATTCTGAACATTGCTGACCACCTAATTGCCGTCTAACTCCCAACGGAACGTAAAAGAGCACAAATGTTTCAAAAACTCAACATCTCGTTCCATTTGGAACTGTGATGTCCTACAAGTTTTTGAGTGTGCGGGATCTATTCTCCTCGTTATTCTGAACATTGCTGACCACCTAAATACCTTCTAACTCCCAACGGAACGTAAAGGGCACAGATGTTTCAAAAACTTAACATCTCGTTCCATTTGGAACTGTGATGTCCTACAAGTTTTTGGAGTGTGCGGGATCTATTCCTCCTCGTTATTCTGAACATTGCTGACTATCTAATTACCTTCTATCTCCCAAGGAAACGTAAAAGAGCACAGATGTTTAAAACTCAACATCTCGTTCCATTTGGAACTGTGATGTCCTACAAGTTTTTTAGTGTGTGGATCTATTCTCCTCGTTATTCTGAACATTGCTGACCACCTTTTTACCTTCTAACTCCCAACGGAACGTAAAAGAGCACAGATGTTTCAAAACTCAACATCTCGTTCCATTTGGAACTGTGATGTCCTACAAGTTTTTGAGTGTGCGGGATCTATTCTCCTCGTTATTCTTGAACATTGCTGACTATCTAATTACCTTCTGTGCTATCTCCCAAAGAAACGTAAAAGAGCACAAATGTTTCAAAAAACTCAACATCTCGTTCCATTTGGAACTGTGATGTCCTACAAGTTTCTGTGTGTGCAAAGGGATCTATTCTCCTCGTTATTCTGAACATTGCTGACCACCTAATTACCTTCTTAACTCCCAACGGAACGTAAAAGGGCACAGATGTTTCAAAAACTCAACTTCTCGTTCCATTTGGAACTGTGATGTCCTACAAGTTTTTGAGTGTGCGGGATCTATTCTCCTCGTTGGTTCTGAACATTGCTGACCACCTAATTCACCTTCTAACTACCTCAACGGAATGTCAAAAAGGGTACAGATGTTTCAAAACTCAACATCTCGTTCCATTTGGAACTGTGATGTCCTACAAGTTTTTGAGTGTGTGGGATCTATTCTCCTCGTTATTCTGAACATTGCTGACCACCTAATTACCTTCTATCTCCCAAGGAAACGTAAAAGGGCACAGATGTTTCAAAAACACAACTTCTCGTTCCATTTGGAACTGTGATGAGCCATAGAACCCTATCCCAACTTCTGTTTTAGCAGGTAGCACGAGTGTACCCTCAGGTCCTAACTGACTGTCACAGAACCAATAATATCCCATTGGAATCTAAGTACAGGACACCTAAACATGTCCTCAAATATGGTGGGCACTGCCGCCCTCAAAATTTGGGCAATTTAAATAAAAGCTAAAACAAGACTGTACGTCTCTAAATAGAATGGGCGGTAGCGCCCCCCAGGCCCCACCGTTGGACCGACAAAAATACAACACAAACCAAAAGACTTACCGAATGACCGGAAATTCGAGTGGTGGAGTCTGGTAAGGTACAGTTCCTTGTAGATGACGATGAGTAGACTCGATAAGACGCAAGCGCAGTTCCAAAAAAATGTTTGGATGCACTGAAACGGAGGAAAAAAGGGAAATCGGTAAGGAATTTAATCGAAAAATGTGACCAGATCCTGAGTTCGCATGGAAGGAACTTACCCACAGAAATGATACTTCACAGAGTGGTGACCGTGGATGAGACGAGTAGATGGGTGGCGGTTAGGTGAAAATCGGTGCACAGGATGAAGAGTTACACAGGATTGAGTGTTCTGATCCGTGAGGAGAACTTGCAATCGAGCGTGGAGTTGTTGTGTGAGTGAAGGAAGCAGCTGCGGTAGGCACACAAGGAGGGGATGTACACAGAAGACGTAACCACACTCAATCGTACAGCGAGAGTTACGGTTGTTACTGTTGTTGGTGGGCGCCATCTATGGATCTTAAATTCAGAATATGGTTGTTCGACTGTTCTCGAAAGAACTCGGAATGTCCTACAGTGTGCTACCCTATTACAATGTACAGTGTGTTCTCGTATGCGTTACTGAATGGAGAAGGCTCGAGAAGATTCTAAACAACTATATCTGTAAAGACGATAAAGAGGGTGGTCAATCCAACCATGACACTCCCGAGTGTACTAGTGATCCAGAACGATCCAAAATGGAACAACTTGCTTGTTTGCAAGGTCTATATCGATATAGGGGTTGTGGAGGGTGGACAATCCAACCATGACACTCTCAAGTGTCCTAGTGGTCCAGAAAGGTTCCAAAATGGGTCAACTTGGTTGTTGTAAATGTCTCATATCGATATAGGGGTTGTGGGAGGGTGGACAATCCAACCATGACACTCCTGAGTGTCCTAGTGGTCCAGAAAGGTTCCAAAATGGGGCAACTTGAGTTGTTTGCAATGTCTATATCGATATAGGGGTTGTGGAGGGTGGACAATCCAACCATGACACTCCCGAGTGTCCAGTGGTCCAGAAAGGTTCCAAAATGGGTCAACTTTTTTTACCTTAAAAACGACTATGTTTGGATAGAACAACTAGAAGGTGCTCTATCTTACCGTCACACTCCCGAGTGTCCTAGTGGTTCAGAATGATCCAAAATGGGGCAACTTGCTTGTTTACAATGTCTATATCGATGTAGTGGTTGTGGAGGGTGGCGAATCCAACCGTCACACCCTCCGAGTGTTCAAGTGATCCAGAACGGTCAAATATGGGATAACATTTTCGCAATTGGTTAATTATTGAACATCTGTGCACTTTTAGGTTCCGTTGGGAGTTAGAAGGTAAATGGATCGTCATCAATGTTCAGAATAAAGAGGAGGACAGATCCCGCATACTTAGAAACTTGTGGGATATCACAGTACAAATGGAACGAGATGTTGAGTTTTTGAAACATCGGAGCTTTTTCATGTTCCGTTGGGAGTTAGAAGATAATTAGATAGTCAACAATGTTCAGAATTACGAGGAGAACAGGTCCCCCATATTGAGAAACTCTGTAGGACATCACAGTTCCAAATGGAACGAGATGTTGAGTTTTTGAAACATCGGTGCTTTTTATGTTCCGTTGGGAGTTAGAAGATACTTAGATAGTCAACAATGTTCAGAATTACGAGGAGAACAGGTCCCCCTCATATTGAGAAACTTGCAGGACATCACAGTTCCAAATGGAACGAGATGTTGAGCTTTTTTGAAACATCGGTGCCCTTTAAGTTCCGTTGGGAGTTGAAGGTACTAGATAGTCAGCAATGTTCAGAATAACGAGGAGAATAGATCCCGCACACTCAAAACTTGTTGGACATTATAGTTCCAAATGGAACGAGATGTTGAGTTTTTGAAACATCGGTGCTCTTTTCAGGTTCCGTTGGGAGTTAGAAGGTAAATGGATCGTCATCAATGTTCAGAATAAAGAGGGAGGACAGATCCCGCATACTTAGAAACTTGTGGGACATCACAGTTCCAAATGGAACGAGATGTTGAGTTTTTGAAACATCGGTGCTTTTTTATGTTCCGTTGGGAGTTAGAAGATAATTAGATAGTCAACAATGTTCAGGAATTACGAGGAGAACAGGTCCCCCACATATTGAGAAACTTGCAGGGACATCATAGTTCCAAATGGAACGAGATGTTGAGTTTTTTGAAACATCGGTGCTCTTTTAGGGTTCCGTTGGGAGTTAGAAGGTAAATGGATCGTCATCAATGTTCAGAATAAAGAGGAGTGACAGATCCCGCATACTTAGAAACTTGTGGGACATCACAGTTCCAAATGGAACGAGATGTTGAGTTTTTGAAACATCGGTGCTTTTTTTATGTTCCGTTGGGAGTTAGGAAGGTAATTAGATAGTCAGCAATGTTCAGAATAATGAGGAGAACAGATTCCGCCCACTCAAAAACTTGCTGGACATCATAGTTCCAAATGGAACGAGATGTTGAGTTTTTGAAACATCGGTGCTCTTTAGGTTCCGTTGGGAGTTAGAAGATAATTAGATAGTCAGCAATGTTCAGAATAACGAGGAGAACAGATCCCGCGCCCTTAGAAACTTGTAGGACATCATAGTTCCAAATGGAACGAGATGTTGAGTTTTTGAAACATCGGTGCTCTTTTAGGTTCCGTTGGGAGTTAGAAGGTAATTAGATAGTCAGCAATGTTCAGAATAACGAGGAGAACAGATCCCGTCCTCTTAGAAACTTGCTGGACATCATAGTTCCAAAAGGAACGAGATGTTGAGTTTTTGAAACATCGGTGCACTTTTTAGGTTCCGTTGGGAGTTAGAAGGTAATTAGATAGTCAGCAATGTTCAGAATAACGAGGAGAACAGATCCCGCATACTCAGAAACTTGCTAGACATCATAGTTCCAAATGGAACGAGATGTTGAGTTTTTTGAAACATCGGTGCTCTTTTAGGTTCCGTTGGGAGTTAGAAGATAATTAGATAGTCAGCAATGTTCAGAATAACGAGGAGAACAGATCCCGCGCTCTTAGAAACTTGCTGGACATCACAGTTCCAAATGGAACGAGATGTTGAATTTTTCGAATCATCGGATGCTCTTTTAGGTTCCGTTGGGAGTTAGAAGGCAGTTAGATAGTCAGCAATGTTCAGAATAACAAGGAGAACAGATCCCGCATACTCAGAAACTTGCTGGACATCATAGTTCCAAATGGAACGAGATGTTGAGTTTTTGAAACATCGGTGCTCTTTTAGGTTCCGTTGGGAGTTAGAAGGTAATTAGATAGTCAGCAATGTTCAGAATAACGAGGAGAACAGATCCCGCATACTCAGAAACTTGTTAGTCATCATAGTTCCAAATGGAACGAGATGTTGAGTTGGAAACATCGGTGCTCTTTTTTAGTTCCGTTGGGAGTTAGAAGATAATTAGATAGCCAGCAATGTTCAGATTAACGAGGAGAACAGATCCCGCGCTCTTAAAACTCTGCTGACATCACAGTTCCAAATGGAACGAGATGTTGAATTTTTGAATCATCGGGTGCTCTTTAGGTTCCGCTGGGAGTTAGAAGGCAGTTAGATAGTCAGCAATGTTCAGAATAATGCAAGGAGAACAGATCCCGCATACTCAGAAACTTGCTGCTGGACATCACAGTTCCAAATGGAACGAGATGTTGAGTTTTTTGAAACATCGGTGCTCTTTAGGTTCCGTTGGGAGTTAGGAAGGTAATTATATAGTCAGCAATGTTCAGAATAACGAGGAGAACAGATCCGCACACTTCAAAATCTATCTGGACATCATAGTTCCAAATGGAACGAGATGTTGGGTTTTTTGAAACATCTATTTACTTTTAGGTTCCTTTGGGAGTTAGAAGGTAATTAGGTAGT